>JAQFVV010001399.1:0-73635 GCA_028023455.1 Epiperipatus broadwayi | reverse complement strand
ATCAATTATTAAAAGGTGTATGGAGTTCTGGATATTGAAACATTATAAAACACTTGTAAAATTTAAAGGTTAAAATTTGCAGTGAATAGATGAATGGAGTAGATTTGTGGATTGTTTAGGCAGAGCTTGTTGAGGGTGGATTTAGTTCAGGTTGATGGAGGGGAGAGGAGATGTGCACCAGTTTATTTAAATTTATATTATTAAATATATACTTAAGTTAGCCAGAGAGTTCAGAGATAAATAAAAGAAAATGGAGTGTGTAGAGAAAGAAATAGAAAGTGAGGAAGTCCCAGAATTAGCAGAATTGGTTCCCATGAGTCCAGAGGTAGCTGAAACTAGAGTGGCAGGTACAGATAGCCAAACACTTCTCTTGATGATACAAGAGATGATGAAGAAATTAGATGCTCAAAATGAAAAATCAGATGCTTTGAGTAAAAAATTAGATGCTCAAAAAGAAGAGTTGAGTGAACATTTAGATGCTCAAAAGAAAGAGTTCAATAAATTAAATGAGAAATTAGATGCTCAAAAGGAAGAATTAAATGGGAAATTAGATGTGCAAAAGGCGAGCACTGACGCCTTGAGGGAAGAATTAAATGAAAGGATAGAAAATCAAAATGCCAGATTAGACACCCAAATAATAGGCTAGATACACAGAATGAGCGCTTGGACGCGTATCAATGTAGCTTAAAAGATGGATTTATTTGTGATAATTTTATCTAATGCTAAATTAAATGATAAGTTTATAGTATGAACATAGATTATGAGTTCTCTGCATTAATTACTGAGTTATTTCCAGTCAGATAGAAATGAGAACTGTATACAATATTTTCTGTAGTACCACTCGAGATCAGATATTTATAATAAAGTTGTGGAAGAAAGTTGTCTCATTATTATAAATTTTATAATAAATTTATAATAAAATATTTGCATGACTAATGCTAGGTTTGAAATTAAGACCACATAGATTGAATGGTTTTATCAATATTATTATTATTATTTTCTTGAGAGACAATTTAATTACTTTCTCCAGTATCTTCTATAATCCTAAATTGACTCTAAATTGACTAGTGATGATGATCTCTAGTGGGCATTACAATTTATAGCTGCAATTTGGCGCCCCAGTATATATTTGATCCTAAAGTATAAAATTCAATTGACTAGCTACTTGAAATAAATGAGAGTTTATTGAGGTTGAATAAGTAAAAGAGTGCATGGAGAAAGTTGAGGTGACAATATATATATATAAAAAACAAAAACAAGTTAATCACGTAACCTGCTATCACTTGTTATTTATGTTCAAAAGATGGCGCTATACCAAAACCACCGAACAAGTGTAAGATTTGTTTACATAAATGAAAAAAGAGTCAGAATTAACTACCTCTTTCATTTGCTCACCCCCAGATCAGCTGATTTCAAGCTGGTTTGCTCTCCTCAGTGGGGGATAGAGTATAGAAACTAGATCTAAACACTGACTCTCAAGTGTTTATGCAAAACGTTTCTATCAGATTGTAAGCGTGAATTTTTCAGACCGGTAAAGTCTTCAAACTCAGCTTAGCAAGCTAGATATTTATATGGGTCTGATCTCAGTACAGAATCACCATATAATGAAAGTCTCTGCAAAGGTACATTTATGAAAAACAAAAACAAGTTAATCACGTAACCTGCTATCACTTGTTATTTATGTTCAAAAGATGGCGCTATACCAAAACCACTGAACAAGTGTAAGATTTGTTTACATAAATGAAAAAAGAGTCAGAATTAACTACCTCTTTCATTTGCTCACCCCCAGATCAGCTGATTTCAAGCTGGTTTGCTCTCCTCAGTGGGGGATAGAGTATAGAAACTAGATCTAAACACTGACTCTCAAGTGTTTATGCAAAACGTTTCTATCAGATTGTAAGCGTGAATTTTTCAGACCGGTAAAGTCTTCAAACTCAGCTTAGCAAGCTAGATATTTATATGGGTCTGATCTCAGTACAGAATCACCATATAATCAAAGTCTCTGCAATATATATCATTGCAAGAAAACTTTAAAGGTACATTTATAAAAAACAAAAACAAGTTAATCACGTAACCTGCTATCACTTGTTATTTATGTTCAAAAGATGGCGCTATACCAAAACCACCGAACAAGTGTAAGATTTGTTTACATAAACGAAAAAAGAGTCAGAATTAACTACCTCTTTCATTTGCTCACCCCCAGATCAGCTGATTTCAAGCTGGTTTGCTCTCCTCAGTGGGGGATAGAGTATAGAAACTAGATCGAAACACTGACTCTCAAGTGTTTATGCAAAACGTTTCTATCAGATTGCAAGCGTGAATTTTTCAGACCGGTAAAGTCTTCAAACTCAGCCTAGCAAGCTAGATATTTATATGGGTCTGATCTCAGTACAGAATCACCATATAATCAAAGTCTCTGCAATATATATCATTGCAAGAAAACTTTAAAGGTACATTTATGAAAAACAAAAACAAGTTAATCACGTAACCTGCTATCACTTGTTATTTATGTTCAAAAGATGGCGCTATACCAAAACCACCGAACAAGTGTAAGATTTGTTTACATAAACGAAAAAAGAGTCAGAATTAACTACCTCTTTCATTTGCTCACCCCCAGATCAGCTGATTTCAAGCTGGTTTGCTCTCCTCAGTGGGGGATAGAGTATAGAAACTAGATCTAAACACTGACTCTCAAGTGTTTATGCAAAACGTTTCTATCAGATTGCAAGCGTGAATTTTTCAGACTGGTAAAGTCTTCAAACTCAGCTTAGCAAGCTAGATATTTATATGGGTCTGATCTCAGTACAGAATCACCATATAATCAAAGTCTCTGCAATATATATCATTGCAAAAAAACTTTAAAGGTACATTTATGAAAAACAAAAACAAGTTAATCACGTAACCTGCTATCACTTGTTATTTATGTTCAAAAGATGGCGCTATACCAAAACCACCGAACAAGTGTAAGATTTGTTTAACAAGTGTAAGATTATCGTTTATGTAAACAAATCTTACACTTGTTCGGTGGTTTTGGTATAGCGCCATCTTTTGAACATAAATAACAAGTGATAGCAGGTTACGTGATTAACTTGTTTTTGTTTTTCATAAATGTACCTTTAAAGTTTTCTTGCAATGATATATATTGCAGAGACTTTGATTATATGGTGATTCTGTACTGAGATCAGACCCATATAAATATCTAGCTTGCTAGGCTGAGTTTGAAAACTTTACCGGTCTGAAAAATTCACGCTTGCAATCTGATAGAAACCTTTTGCTTAAACACTTGAGAGTCAGTGTTAGATCTAGTTTCTATACTCTATCCCCCACTGAGGAGAGCAAACCAGCTTGAAATCAGCTAATCTGGGGGTGAGCAAATGAAAGAGGTAGTTAATTCTGACTCTTTTTTCGTTTATGTAAACAAATCTTACACTTATTCGGTGGTTTTGGTATAGCGCCATCTTTTGAACATATATATATATATATATATATATATATATATTATGCCTCCTCATAGTTCTGCATTATTATAGTCTTCATTATGATGTTTCACACCTACTTGTAAATTAGTAATTTTAATTCTCCACCTTCCAGCAACTTCTAGGATCCTGTGTAAAACATTAAAAATCACTAATAATAACATTTTGATAAAACTCTTTAAAAATTCGATGTACCTTTGCTTAAGCTTTCAGATCTGAGTATATTCAAATATTAAATATGAATAACTATCATAGAAGTTTTATAAAACTGTAGTTGAAGAATTAATTCAATACACATTTGAATATTACTCTCTCCACTATTAAATTAACTATATGTAGCATTAATTCATAGGTCATTCCTACTTCCACTTTTTCTTCTCATTATATTTTATTTATTGATTTCTTTCTGAAAAAAAAAACATAAATAAATTCACTTAACTTTATTATCCAGCAATATACTATTTTATCAAAATTTGTCATAAACAAAATTAATACATGTTCTTGCTAAATTTTTATCCCTTTAGTACTTTATACTATAGGATAATCTTATTTGCTAAACAAAATGTTCTTTTTTGAAATAAGCTTTTATTAAATATAATCTATAATAAACATTTATTTTTATGTATATTTACTTAATATTTCTTAATTATTAAATAGACAATGAATGTCTATTTTTTTTTATAGTTTTATAAAGTTAATTTGAGTAATACAAATTATTTTAATTTAAAAGATAGCTATTTTCATTTGACATCTCATTTCTATTAATAAACTATTTGAAAATTTAGTAAACTAATTTAATTATTTTGTATAAGTTATCACTTTGTATTTATTTTTGCTACTCTTCATAATTAAGTTATTATTTAAATTAATCAACAAAGTAAAGATAAACAAAACATTTCCTTACATGCCAGTATTTACACCTTTTAATTAATTGAAGTTGAGAATTCCTATTCTTCATGGTTTTTGCAATCATTAATAATAATAATAATAATTTATCCTTGCACTTATCCTTCATTAGCATTTTAAATTGGGAATTGAAGTTTCAGACTGTAATTGTATCACAAATGAAGAAACATGGTTTAATTCTATACATCATTTTAAAACTACTATTAAAAATATTATATTCCTTTCCACATGATTAATTTACTTATATTTATTGTTAAAAAATAAAATATATTAAATTTTATAATTTTTTTTTAAAACTTTTATGTGAATCAATGATTCATTTTATTTTTATGAGTTATATTTATGTCCCCCCCCCCCTAGTTCATCTGCTCTTTTCTTTTTAAATGCCCAGATAGCATGATATCAAAAAGCCAACTAATTACATTTCATTGGTCAATTAATTGAAAATTAACAAGCAGTTTTTGAATAATTAATTTATCTCCAATTTAATAATAATAAAATCAATAAATATTTTTAAAACTGATAAAATTTAAACAATTTTAAAGTAAAATTTTAAATACCATATCTTTATAATTAATTTAAACTAAGATATTTTAATAATAGTATTTATTCCTACTATATTATTATAATTACCATTTATAAAAAATATATCATTATTTTTTAAAAAATAAATTATTTTACTTTCATTTATTTATTAGAATTCTGTGCAGAAAATAACACACTATTTTTTAAAGATCACTATAATATAAAATATTAAGATTAAATTTCTTTTTATTATAACTTTTACTTAAATCTGACATATTTACACAGGTAAATGGGTTTGAATTTATTAAATTCACTTATATTCTAATTACATCACTGTTAAAAAATAATTACAAATAAAAGATATGTATTTCTTACTCCCACTGAATTATCTCTTTAAGTCTCGTATTAAATTATTTGTGCAAGTTATATTTATGAAATTTAAAATTTTGGATTTTAATATATATTTTTATATACTCAATCAACATATTTAACCATATATATATATATATTGTAACCATATATATATATATTGTAACCATATATATATATATATATATATATATTGTAACCAATGGAATTTGATCAATGCTGGTGATGATTAGGATGATCAATCTGATCTGATGAAAAATCTAAAATCTAATTTAATCTAATCTAGTCGAGCTCAATCGGGTCGCCATTATGCAATAAACCATCATAAAGCACTAATAATCTCTATTAAAGTTTAATTTGTTTAAGCTATAAGTAAAACCAAAGGATGATGAGATTATTTGCTCCAGACATTAACAAATCCATCACAATCACAACGTAAACTGCACTGAGCAGTTTAATCGTATATATTTGCCCTAAGCAATAGTATGATTAAGCTAACTATTTGCTTAATAATTCAATGACAATCAATAACTAAAACAGATTCCAATATACTTTATTAACCTATTATTATTGTAGTAATTTAAATCTACTTCATTATTTAATGATGCTGCATTTTATCTTAACGGATAAGTTTCTAAATACCTATAATTGTATTTTACAAAACATTTTTAAATGTTTGATTCAAATGTATATCTAGTTTAATAAACGTTAAATAGAAAGTATAAACATTCGTTGTATCTTTCACACAATTCTTTCTGCTCCAATATTTAATTAATAATTTTCTATTGACATTGACTAGTTTTTATATCCTTTTATAAACACTTTGAAAATTTATGCACTCCTTTAAATGTTTAAACAAATTAATCTACGTCTAGTTTACTAAGAAGCTATAAAGTAATATATAAATAATTTATTCATATCTCCCAATAAAGTGATACTTAATTATTGCTTCGTTTATATGTTAAAATAGAATACTCCACAAAAACTCATTAGCTAATTTCTAACTTTATAATGTCCAATCATATTATATAAAAGATATGTTAAGTTTCCATTGGATGTCCATCGACCTATAATAATAAATATTATCTATTTAAACCTTCAAATAAATGAATATGAAATTGGTTGGCAATAATTAAAATATATGATTATAATTTAGATTTATTCAATTTAAAGATAATATTCAAGTAAACTATTCAACAAAGTTTGCACTCTTTATTCTAGAGAAATTTTAAAAATATCTGAGACTAGTTATTCTAAACCAATGATAAAGTACAATCTATTTATATTTTTATGGCGGAATCAGACAAACATAGAAATGATTGATTTGTAATATTAACTAAAATAAAATATAACATATAATATTTGAATGCAGATATAAATATAAAATTCATATGGGAATAAAATGCTAATATGAAAAACATACCATATCTCATATTCTAGCTTACTTACCAAGCTGAGTTTGAACCTTGTCATTTAAATAGCTACGTCATCTTATGCAATCCAAATAATAATAATAAAATTAACTGAGTCTTGTCATTTGAATCACTTAATTTATTTAATTATATAGAAGAAAATTGGTAAGATTAACAACAAAATACATAGGAAACTAATTTATATTTCAGATTGATTGAATAAAAAAAAAAAGATAAAATTACTGAGCGTATCTCTAAATTATGTTGCAAAAACAATAACGATACAAAATGAATGAATGAATGGAGAGATTTTTTTTTTGGATATCTTACTGAAAAATTGTTATATAACAGATACTAAATATATGGAATTGGATGAGATTGAAGCTTATTTAGATAAGAACCGATAAATGAATATGAAATAATATGATATATTTAAATTTCTTGTCTGTTTGGTATTTTAAACTAAATTTTCTACCTGCAACAATCAAATTATATATTAAAAAAAACATTGGATTGTGTTAATCTATATTTAGACAAAATTCCAGCAATTAATAAAGAAATCTGTCCGATCATTTTATTTCCTAAACTCTATTACACTTAAAGATAATTTAAATAAAATACAAAATCATTCTTTTTAAATATATATAAAAAAATTAATATGCAGACATTTTGATATATAAAAAAACAAATCATACCATAGATAAGAGTCTGTCCATTTTCACTATTTATTTCTCCATCACAATTTACTTATCCCCAGTCTCTATGACGCAGATAGAAGTTTATTTTTCAGAAAAGATATTTCAAACTTTATAATGCTTCACTTTATTAACAATAATATTCTGATAGAATAATACCATGAATTTTAATAACAATCCTTTTCCTTTCCAAAGAGGAGAGTGCAATTTTATTAGCCTTTTTATAATGCAAATTAATCTAGTTGATCCTGAGTGTTTTTTAAGCTTGTGACACGATATTTACCCAAATCCAATGGTAGTTATACACCCAACTTTAAACCAGAAATATCTTTGTTTTTAAAAACTAAAATAGCCGATTTCATACAAAGCATTTTTTTTTCATAGGTTTCCTTTTTTACATTTTGTTGCCATTTTCTTTGGGACCTTTCACAAACTGCCATTCAAATGAATGAATGGGCAGATAATTTAAGTTTATTCTTCCATATTTTATGGTTTAACAGTAAAAAAAAATATTAAAGAACTTTTATTTAAAAGGATATGGAAAACACGTCCTTTCCTGGCAATGACAAAAAGATGATTGCCTACTCTTATAGTCTTTTTTGGCTATTTATATGATCTCTTTCTGATGTTCTGGTGACATAACAACCATTGAAAATTACTCAAATAAACCTGAATGCCAAACAATTGAAAAAGATACATGGAAATTAAATCCAAATTCGATATGATTTTTTTCTTCTATTATTTGTAAACCAAAATACAGCATTGATTTCACAACCTTTATTCATTTTATAAACACACATAATTTACTATATTTTTGATAAAAATAGTAATTTTTTTATTACTTTATAAACAAATATACATGACATAAAAACATTGAATTATATGTAATAATGTTACTATGGTGACTGCATTAACGGAAATGAAATATGTAAAATAATATTGATCCTATTTAAAAGTAAACTTTTATATGGTACTAAATTGTTTTCAAAATTTATTTATTTACCCACATGTTTTTCTTAAGTTTGATTATAGAGAATTTAGTGTTTTAAAGCTAGAAGTAACAGTAAATAATGCTAATTAAAAGCTTTAGGTTGTCATGGTGATCAATTTAAACCTATATTTCCAAGATCTACCATTTTCCATTTATCAAAGCAAAAGAAAAATCAAACAAGATCAACAAACTTCTTTACTTTTTTTTTTATACTTTGATCATTAATCTGAATATTCACAATATATATATAATTAGTCAATCGTTTACACCAGTATAATTGTCTCACTGCTTACAATATTACATTTTAGTTAGGAGTCAATTCATAGCTAATATTCCAATATGGTGTATAAAACATATATATATATATATATATATAATGCCTACTAAAATTGAAGATAATTTTTTTCTTTCTTTCTTATTTGATTTATAGATAATGTATATGTTAAATTATAAAGTATTGATAACAATAATATTAATATAGAATTATTTAACATTAAATGTTTTGCAAGATTATAAATCAACTTTATTCATTTATAAAAGAAAAAGTAAATATGTGAATAATACACTATAGGGCTTGGAAGAAATTTTTTTTTTATATGTTTTATTTTTGTTGCAAATAAATGTTTAGTATTTCAAATATGTTCGCACTTTCTATTTGTTTAATATTATGCTAGAAGATATTTATGAAAATATATTTTCAATGTAATATATTAAAAATATGATGTAGATTGTCTAAGTTTTGTTGAAATGAAAAAATATTGGTATTGTAAAAACGTGAATTTTTATTGTATGTAATATTTCTAAAATATTTATTTTTATTAGTTGAATAATATATTTTTTATTAAACAAATACTATTAAAAATAGCTTAATGAGTAAATATAGACAATTACTATGGTAACTCTGACACCAAACAAGAAAATTTTATAAATAAAACTGAAAAATTTGAACAAAAACTTTTTTCTCTTGACTTTGCTTTTAACAGAAGCATTTACAATTTTTTTTTAATATAATTTTTTTATTTACCCTAAAAGTATCTAATTTATAAAACAAAATAGAGGTACAATAATAAACATGATCTGCCTATAGATTGTGGCAGCCTATGGATAAAATTTATAAGAAATGACAAATTTATTATGAAAATGAAAATTAGCAAAATTTCATCATTGCAGAACCATCAGAATATTCTATCCTTCAAAATGAATATTATGTATATTTTTAAAGACAAAATACACACATCAGAAGCTATAAAAGAATTATATTTACTTGCTTGTGTAACTTAATCAGACCCATCAATCAAATTATTATGAGATGTGAATTAGTTTAGCTCTCATCATATCGCCATAGGAAAAACTAGCATTTATTATTTATTCATTTTGTTTTTAAATAATACTTGTTCATGAAAGAACGTCTCTTCATATCATCATAAATATAAAATAATGCATAAGTGTGTAACATCATATGGAACAAATAAATAATTATCATTTTAAGAAATAATTTTAATATATATATAAAATATTGGAATCAATAAAATGTACTTTAAATTTAAAAGTTCTCACAAATACTTTTTATCTTCTCTGGTTTAAAGGCATACTATTGATTTTGTAATTTGAAATATAGAGATTGTAACCGTGATGCAAAATTGGTAATAGAGTATGTAAAAACTTATTCAGGTTGTTTATTTATATTTGTCATTGGTATTTATATGTATATATTTTTGTTTATTTCCATTTAAAATGTAAAATTATTTATTTTCAAATAATATATAATTAATTAATGATTTATTTAAACATCAAAATGTTAGTATGTTTTGTTTTACATTTAAATGTAAATCTTGTGGTATATTAATTGTTATTTCAATTTTTCAAAATATTCATTTTTTTATATATTGATTTTAAAAATTAACATCAGATATATCCTTATATTAAGAGCTCCAAAGGTTACATTGCAATAAATACTTATTTTATTTTGTTTTCTTTAATTGGTATTAATAAATAAGTAGATTCATTTCTATCTGTATACTTTATTTATTTATAATTTATATGAAATCTAAATGAAGGTATATTGTAAACTCTCTTTTGTTTTGGAAAGTGCAAACATCTTGCTCCACATTTATTATACATATACATATATATTTAATTTTTATTAATAAGGAATCATATGCAATTAGAAAATTAATGTCAATCAATGATTTAATATTGTATATTCAATTAGATCCTACATTATACATTGATTTTTTATGATCTAGTTATTATGTATACATTTAAAAAATCATATATATGATATTTTTTATTAATATATTTGAATTTAACTTAAATTAAATAAATTTGTTTGATTATCATCTAGTTGTGCTAAAAACTTTATTGCTCAATAACATCTGAGTGAGAATAGGTAAACTGTCTATGTCATAAAATTCATTTGAAATAAATATACTTCAAAATCCAGGAATCAAATTACAGTATTAATAAGTAAGTATGGTTATATATATATAAACAATTCTTATCCTATATACCGGATACTCAGTCTATTCTGAAACAGAGGGCGCCACCAGACCACTACGTGTCTGGAAAATTTGTTTACTGTGATCAGAATAGATGATGATGATGGTTTGCGCCGACTAGACCAGGGAGGAACAAGAGATCTTAAATTGTTTAGACAATTGAGACAAAAGCAAAAAGACAAACGTCAGACAAATTAAGTTTAAACATATTTCGTAAATTTTATTATGAGAAAATAAATTATTAAATATAAGTTTATGACACAAGAGATGGAGGTTAACTCAGGCGTGTACCAGACATACTAAAGGCAAAGCTATGACAGACTGACTGATCTTCTAATAAACAAATGTAAAAGGGAGGAAGCAAATTTCATTCAGCAGAGGATTCACCTAAACACTGGTCTTCACCTTCAGATATTTAAACCCAATGCCCCTGAAATAGATCAAAGAATCCAGCACCGAAGAGCTGTTCAAGATCTAAACATGGTGAGATCCTGAATGTCCTTATATCAGTATGAGCTGCACCTATTACTATGTTTAAAATAACGGCGATTGATCCACCCCAAGAACAATCGAAAAATATCATTGAAATGAAGAAACAATTAAACTGGTGAATCCCAGCCAAACGATTGGTGAAAATTACTTTAAAATTAATAATTAATGGTCTCAATAAGAGACAAGTAAATGATTAGAAAAACAGTTACGTCTGTCCCAGCAAATAACGAAAAGAAAATAAACTTACAAACAAATTCTGAGTACACGCTCTGATAAATTTAAAGCACATGTAATAAATACACAAATGAATCTATCGGAGAGTGCACGGAGTATGAAAATCCTAAAAGTTGTAAACACTTTAGCAGAATGAAAGTATCGCTCACCTGTAATTTAAAAAAGGATAAATTTTATCTTCCTGCTGACAACTTCTAAAATTACAAAGAAAAACACAATTCTGATTTCCACTTTTAGAGATTTTAGAACGAAATCTCCACCTGCGAAAATCAGACAATAAAGTCATCAGCCAAAAGATTTTTGGAGGTTTAGCAAGAGGGCAAACATAGAGTATAAAATTAATTAATTATTAAATACTAAATAATTACAGGTAAGCATTTTAATAGCACGACTGCCAAAGCATTTATAAAAATCTTACATAAAATATAAAACTCATCCGTCACTCTCCAATAAACAAAACTGAAAGCAAATTGGAATCTTAAACTAAGATTCCAGGACACACTACAAAATATTGGAAATTAGAGCAAATATTAAATAGGAGGCTATATTGATTTAAGAATACATATTTATGATTAGATTGAGTGGAGATTTAATGAGAATTAATTTACCCTGGGAAGAATAAAAATGAAAATAATTACCTTTCGGTAAAAGCAATGTTCACGAGAGTGCGTACTTTTAATTAAGTTCATTTTCAGGTTCTTTAGGCAGCAAAGTAGACGTAGAGAGGTTCCGGCTTCTTTTTAGGTGTTCAAAGCATTACTGGAGCAAACTTGGAAGTCAGGGATCTGACTTTTGTGGATTAGCAAGCCATTCGGGTGGTGATAACAAGTATAGAATTTGTCATTTTTGCCAGCGAAAGTCTCTAATAACAGCTGATGTCCTTTAATTAAGAAATTTAACTGTCCACACCGCTATAACTTTCATGTGAGAAAACCACTTGTCTATCTCTCAAAAATGGATTAACTGACACTCCAAATTTTTGGGGCTATTTATACAATGCTCCATTTCCCGCAAAACACTTTCCTTGTTGTTCAATTTCTTTGCCTTAGGCAGGGCAAATATTAATCTCCCGCTCAATCTATCTAGGAATTCTACCCAGGGTTTATTGAAGAAGTCAAGAGAAGTTCAGTGCGATGAATTGTGAGTAGAAAAGAAGCACCTTTTTTCCTTCTTCTCTCAAAGAACTGTCTGCCTGCCACTGCCATGTTTCATCTAGCTGACCATACAACATGATTACTTCTGACTGCTGATTGCTAATGATGCCGCTATGCTGTTTTTTTTCTTAGGTAACCTTTTAATGTAGAACTGCCTTCATAAGTCAATACTTTTGTAATTTGTAATCTATAGTTCAACCTTCATATCTTAATATATATATTATTTTATAAGCTTCTGCTAAATTTTGCTTTTAAACTCTCTCTCAGTAATCTTTTATTAATATCATGTATTTTAACTTATCTTTCACGCTTAATTAAATTATATATATAAATATGGGCAATTCCATTAAGATGTTATGTATTTTGTTTAATGTATAAATATAATCTATTTTCTTTAATATGCCAAAATCGCTAAATTCGCGAGTAAGGGGAAAAATAATTGTTTTACTTGGAAAAAGGGTGGGCTTTATTTAAAACTTATCAATAAAGTTTTCTTTATATTAAATAGAAATTGCTCACGAGTTTGGTTTCATTTTAAATTCATTATTCTTAAAGTAAATTAAAAACTTTTACTATGGATGAATTTTGCTAAATTGGCTGCTTTGAATTTGTCTTTAAATTTCTATTTTAAAAAAAAATCGTGAACCTTCACATAATTAATCCAATTCATTTTTTTTGCTGGTGCCTGAAGGGCGAATTCTACCAGTTAATACGTATTTGGGAATCGATTCTTTAAATATAAATGTTGTTATTCATTATGATTAGAAATGACTCAGAATTGAAAAATAGATTATTGCACAAGAGGTTAGACCATTTCCAAACTTTAAATAATATTATAAAATTATATAAACGTTGCTGGCATACCTTTTCCTTTATTCTGATATTTTATCTTTTCCATTTCTTGATCATTGTGTTATTGAAGACATCGAAAGCTTGAAGCTCCTGTCCTACTTTTCGAAATCGTTCGTAATCAGAGACTCTCTGTGGAATGTAAAGTTTAGGAGGGTTATGATATTATGTGCTGCAGAATACAGTGCATCCAGATTCTGGGCTCTCAAACCCAGACCCTCTTTCGATATCGCTCCGCCAGAATGCGCGGACATATCAACTCTAAGTTCGTTTTTCAAATATGCTTTAAAATGATAAAATATCCACAATCGCCATGAAGGCCAGATTTCTTTAACGTATGCTAGTACCGTCACTCTGCTCTTTAATTTGATCGCCGTCCATCTAATCTTAGTAAGTCGCAATGATGTGTTAAAGATAATGATTCATTTCATAAAATACGTTCAGTATGTTGATCTTAAAACCGCTTTCGTTTAAAAAAAGCGTTATCGATTCCCAGAGATGTAAATCAATTGGTATAATTTATTCTTGTAAATATTGCGCATTGTTTGTTTTTTATGTATACTTATTCTAAAGACGCTATGTCCTAACAATGCCTATCAAACATATGTAATGATTTTAAGATTGTAAATAAATGATTGAGACCGTACATTTATATTTATTAGTCAAAATAATATGAAATTGTATCTGTACAATTATATTTATTAAATGAGTGATAGAGGGGATTTTATACAACAAAGTCCCAAGTCTTGTAAATAAATGATATTGTCCCAAGTGTGAAACTGGTTGGTAAAATATACATGCGTTTTTTAATCTTTTGTAATATACATATGCGTTTGTGTAAGATTTATTAAAAATATCTGTTTCAGGTAAATCCTGGTTTGTCGTTTTTGAAGTATTATTTTCTAGTTAATATTTAGAACTATTTTCTTTAGCTAAGAGCTTAGAATCAATATATAACTATAATAAATGTAATTCCTGGGCTACTCCAATCTCGATCATCACCATCAGTCTGATCTTATGCTCTACCGCTTTGCTTATGGGCACGGATTTAAAATAATTTTACTGTGTCATCAGAATTGTTGTTCATTGGGTCAGAGATTTGAAGAATAGGCAAATAGGTTAGAATTCAGGATTGCTCCAGGCCTGTGTATCTCGGGCATGATCAGATTCAAGGTACTTTTGCTTAAGATTTGAATCTTGTTAAGTGAGCATACTATTTTGACCGGTACAGTGGATTTTTTTCCGGGCTTGGCGCCCAACATGGGGCCTGAACCCATGACCCTGAGATTAAGAGTCTCATGCTATATATATATATACACACAACTGTAATAAAACTACAAAAATTTTAAAACTGCTTATGTAAAATTCAAGATTAATATCCTTTGCTATAGCCAGCTTACAGTGTATTCTGCCATCTTGAGTAGCATTACATTAATATTTAAAGCATATTGAATTCTATAGTTGTTATCTTACTAGATGTAAACTTTATATGATAATCATAATTAAAATAATTGCACATTTTATCTAAATTATTATTTAAATAATTACTGTATTAAGTTCATGGTTGCTTATTAAGATTTTAATCTGCTCAAACTTCTTATAAGTTTAGACAATTAAAATTTAATTTTTTCATCCAAGCATTACTTCAAAAAAATTTAGTTCAGTCATAAAGTGAAGGGTTCAAAAGTTATAGATTATTAAATCAAAGGTCAATCTAAAATATTTGGGGCTCTAATATCGCATAATCTATTAAGCAACAAATTGTTCAAAATTACATTTATTTTGTATAGTTTAATGCAGCAATAAGTATTTAATTATTTTACTTTATAAAAGATGAAATGTAGAGCACTATTAAATATCAGTTTGTTAAACATATTACTTTGTAGTCAAAAAATAGATTAACAAAGTGAAAACTCTTCCTTCAAATGGACCAGACATACTTTGTCGAAAAAGCTAAATTAACTTAATGTTAAAACCCACAAAAATTTCTAGTATCATATTAAAATGTCAGAATTAAAAAAAAACTTGAAGCAATTAAATTAAAAAAAAAAACCAAAAAAAACAAAACAAAACTGATATTCTTATCAGCCTGATGATGAAAATTATCTTGAAGCAAGAAATGAGGAATGACTTCTTCTTTTTTTCTCCTTGCTACAGTTTATTAAATAATAAAAAAGATAGTAAGAGATAGAATTGGTACTGTGATTAGTGTATATATAGTTCAGGTATTAAAAACTGAGTTGATGAGCTCAGCTTTGATTATTTGAATATTCCAATGGTGAGTATGTGTTCACTACATCATTTAAAATTGTGTAAATAAACTAAGCATATATAACAACAAGTGCTAAGAAACAGGTGTTACTATCTGTCGTTTGAAGAGTTTATATAACTTATATAATTCATTGAAAGTTTATATATATTTAAATTAGACGTAAATTAATTAGTAAATGGGATCACCATTATAAATATAAAGTAACATCCACAACCAAGGTGTATTGATGTGCATTAACCATTCAGAGTAGTTCTGCAGACTGAATGAAAACAATAACACATCTGTCCAAGCTACATCTATATTAACTGTGAAAAATATTAAATTTAAATATATGACTTGCAAAGTGATGTTATACATTGTAACTCAACTCCTATAGCTACAATGACCAGCTATTAGCTCATACATAAAATGTAAGTAACTGATTAAAAGAAGGTCTCATTTTGATTAGTAATAGCTGAGACAAGTTTGCTATTGTTTTCACTCAGCCTGAATAACCACTTTGTTTGGTTGCCATCATCAATACACCTTGGTTGTGGATTTAACTTCATATATAATGGTGATCCAATTTATGAATATATATATATATATATATTAATTCTAATATTTTCACGGATAAAATATGTCATATTATTATTACTATTTGCGGGATATTCCGTGTAGTTAAAAAAAAAGCTAAATGCTGACGTTTCAGTACAATATCAAGTACCTTCCTCAGAGCATTCTCTTTCTCAAATTATAATAAGAATGCATGTGAGATTTAAAATCGTTTTTTATTTTTTTCTTTCTCCTCATATATTGGTTGAGAACGCTCTGAGGAAAGTACTTGATATTGCACTGAAACGTCAGCATTTAGCTTTTTTTTTTTTAACTACACGGAATATCCCATAAATAGTAATAATAATATGACATATATATATATATATGAATAAGTAGTTCTTTATGTATGAACAATAATGAAGAATGATAAAATGTGAACTTATGAAATATTTAAGGAAGAGTACAGTTGCATTTTTGATTGAGATTGAAATGGAATTTTATTATCTCTCAAACTACTCATCTTACTATATAAAGCTATATAAATCCTATTAAATTTGATTTATAAAGAAATAATAAACAAGCCTTTGATAATCAATAAAGTAAAACATTTAAAATAATTGTTGACTTTAAAATTAATCATAACAGAAGCTATTTAATAACACAATGTAATAAGACAAATCTTAGCAATTAATCTAAAATTTATTTATAGCATAGTTTTGATACCACTCACCAAAAAATTTATATCAGAAAGTATAAGAACTAAGTTCAAACACATTTAATCATCATGCTACTACGTAGATAACTCAACACTACTATATAGATAGCTAAGCAATAGAAAATTATGAGACAATAATATCAAATAAATAAACTCAGTAAAATGTATCAAATATAAATTTATTTATGGTAATCAAAAGAAATATATGATTTAAATTTATTTTAAAAAATAAAATTTTATCCATAAAAAAGGCATTGAAAAGCATTTATTTAACTTTCAATTAAAAAACAACAAAACCTCATAATTGTCAAGCGTTGTTAGCCAAGAGGTTATCCCAGCCGCCTTGCAAACAATTTGTTGGTTGCAGACGGTTGTGGGTTCTCCTCCCGGCCGATGCTATGACATATGAAAAAAAAAAAAATCATCATAATTGAATTTTGTCAAGCGTTGGTAGTCGAGTGGTCAGCACAGCTGCCTTACAAGCAGTTGCCCCGGGTTAAATGGTTCGCTTCCCTGCCGTCGCTATGACGCATGAGAAAAAAACATCATAATTGAAATAATACATTGCCACAAGTATAATTAACAAATCAAGACACAGTTGAAGTACTATTAATAAAATCATTCATGATAAAATATAAATAAATGCTATATTAATCAGGTTTACTTTTGGAGGATAAAAACTGATATACAACCCTAACAATTTTTGAATTTATAATTTATTAAATATTTTACAATTTTCAGATTTATTTCAATGCAAAGTAAAATGTGTATGTGCAGAAGTGTATATGCACAAAATATATATGTGGGTGTTCAGATGCAATGATAATAGTAGATATTTAAAAATAGAACTATGCGTTATTTAAATGACATTATATTATCAGTACTGTTATATGTTACAGTTATTTAATCATTCAATTAAATATTTCTATCAAATGATACACTGAATTCTAAGTAACTGACTTAGCATTGCAATTAACATTTCGAAAAATAATAAATTCAAACATGAAAAGCTCATTTTGAATACTCCATACATACAATATTATAAAATCAAAAAAGTGCAGAAAACATTAATAGAAGTGCTACTAAAAGTTATTAGTTCATTTCGAATTTTAACATTAATAAATATGAGTAATAGTATAATATTCTCAGTTTTACAAATAATATAGTGAAGGTGATAAAATACAAAGGAGTTATGCACATCTATTTGAAGATAAAGCAAACCTTTATATTTTAAATGTGTAGACATTACAACTATGATAAATGTTTTTATAATAAATAAATTATATCCAGATATTTATTAAAATAGCAAGCAAGAACAAAATTAATTCTAAGATGAATATTAATGGAATGCAAGCAAGGTTTAGCAACTTATAATTTATCCAAGCGCTGACAAAAAGGTTTAATTTTCAGTCTCTTTTGACTTTGAATATAAATTTTTAATACTACTATTTGCTAAACTATTTTTTCTATTTCAATAATCTTTTACATTTAAAAAAAAGCTTTCCTTTCATTATTTAGGTTTTATATCTCAACTGAAAAATAAGTACTCAAAATATACCTTAAACCCACAGGTATCTTAATAAAATTATAATAATACAAAAATACACGACACCGCATTCTACCTACACCTTTCTCGCAAGAATTAGTGATAAGGTTTCTTTTCCTTTAAAAATTTTAATAAAGACCAAAAAAGTTACATATAATAGAGAACATTAAATGCTATTTGAATTACAATGGGTTCTTTCATTTATTCATTATACATAGCAAAAACATAAATAGATCATTTTTGAGATGGCAAATGGTTTGAAGAAATATATTTTTAATAATTTCCAAATGATGACTGACTAATTCATAAACATTTCTACATTTTACTAAAATATATGATATTTTACAGGCAAATAGGTAATTGAACAGATTAAATAATTTATCATGTAAAGCAACAAGTTGTCAGCCATTAATGAGCTATTCGATTGATTTTATTATAATAATGATGTTTTTGTCTAATGAATACAACGAAGACTAATAAAAGGAATAAAATTTTAAACAATGTGAATGGTAGAGGTTAATTAAATATGCAAACAGAAACATTGAATATTTATAAGAGAATACTTCATTCTTTTTTTCAGGGTTAATTTTAATATTTATTAATCTTTATAGAATTTAATGAAGACATACAACAAATTACGATAATCATATAATTTGCAATAAAAGTTTACCAAAAAGAACATACATTTCAACTTTCAGCTTTATTGCAGGCTATTATTAAAAGACAATGCAGTTAACTTTAAAAATATGGTGAATTCATAAAATACTTTATAATAAGTTCTTATTTTAAATTTTTATATTTATTGGTGAAATAATTATTGTAATGTGACATAAAGGATGAAAAAATGTAATCAGTTGTTTCAAGAGCACATATTTTACTTTTAAATCCAATGGTAAGTGATTATTGACTTATAATTTAGAGAAAGAAGCAAACATTCAGCAAAAGCTTATGATACATATATTTTAACTTTAAATCCGAAATAAAATACATTAATGTATAAGCACATGGCAAATTAAATTACAAAGAGTTTTAGAAAAATCTTTTAAAATAGAATCTTTCTGTTTTTATAATCAATGAAGATTGCCAATTCCTCAACAAGCTTTGTGATAAATGCTTAGCCAGAGCCAGCACTTAAAATATCTGTGTCAGGACTCTCTCAAACCTCTGACCATGGTTTCGTGCTTTGGCACTCCTCAGAGAGTTGCTAGGGGAGGTTCAGACACTAGATCTAAAAATAGCAACCCAAAGCCAGCATTCATCTAGAAGTTATCTATTGAGAGGAAAATCTGAAATTTTCAGACACCTACATGTCTTCAAACCCAGCTATACAACTCAAATAGCTATGTGGGGCTGAGAAATCTTCAGCCATACCATATATTAGTAGTCTTAGCAATATAACATCGCATAAGACTTAAGGCAGAGCCTATAAATAATCAAAATTAAGAGTCATAGATCATTATGATCCAATTCTCTTAAGCTTGTAAGATATAATCAATGAGAATTGCCAATTCTTCAACAACTTTTGTGATAAATGCTTAAGTGCTGGCTCTGGCTAAGCATTTATCACAACGCTTGTTGGGGAATTGTCAATCCTAATTGATTATATCTTCCAAGCTTAAGAGAATTGGGTCATGTGATCTATGACTCTTATTTTGACTATTTTTAGTCTCTGCCTCAAGTCTTATGCAATATTATATTGCTAAGACTACTAATATATGGTATGGCTGAAGATCTCTCAGCCCCATATAGCTATTTGATTTAGATAGCTGGGTTTGAAGACATGTAGGTGTCTGAAAATTTTAGATTTTCCTCTCAATAATAACTTCTAGATGAATTCTGGCTTTGGGTTGGTATTTTTAGATCTAGTGTCTGAACCAAGAGTGCCATAGCATGAAACCATGGTAAGAGATTTGAGGGGTCCTGACAGAGATATTTTAAGTGCTGGCTAAGCATTTATCACAAAGCTTGTTGAGGAATTGGCAATCCTCATTGAATATATCTTCCAAGCTTAAGAGAATTGGGTCATGTGATCTATGACTCTTATTTTGACTATTTATAGTCTCTGCCTTAAGTCTTATGCAATGTTATATTGTTAAGACTACTAATATATGGTATGGCTGAAGATATCTCAGCCCCATATAGCTATTTGAGTTGAATAGCTGGGTTTGAAGACATGTAGATATCTGAAAATTTTAGATTTTCCTCTCAATAGATAACTTCTAGATGAATGCTGGCTTTGGGTTGATATATTTAGATGTAGTATCTGAACCTACTCTAGCATCTCTCTGAAGAGTGCCGAAGCATAAAACAATGGTCAGAGATTTGGGGGGTCCTGACAGAGATATTTTAAGTGCTGGATCTGGCTAAGCATTTATCACAAAGCTTGTTGAGGAATTGGCAATCCTCATTGATTATATCTTACATGCTTAAGAGAATTGGGTCATGTGATCTATGACTCTTATTTTTTCTGTTTTTATGTTTATAATATAAGAAAATACATAATTGAACAGTGCTAACCTATGAAAATTTCTTAATCTCTAAGTTGATACCCTTCAAAGTAGAAATAACTTCATTAATAATTAACTTTTTATTTTAAAAGCAAAAAAATATATATAAGATATATAAAACAGGCAAAACTCATGGTACGTACTGCCACACACAGCAAGCTAGAATAATTAATGGATGCCAGAAGGCTTTTGCATAAAATCCCCATCTAGTGCTTACTCATCTAATATCCCCAGACTAGTTTCTGGCTTGTGACCTTCATCAGTGAGGAGCCATGGATCTGAGCGCACTGCACCTAGATCTTAGGATCTAATGCAACCCTCCAGCAGCCATCTTTTAATGTCAATAGTAACTTAAGCAGGACTTTTTATAGCTTTGACTAGAATCATATGATTGGATTAAAAAAAGGAAGCACATAAAAAGGAAAAAGCTTCCGCAATTTTGATAAAAATATCTACAAATAATAGCCATGAGAAAATCTGTGGAAAAAAATAAACACTAAGAAAAATTTCAAAACATTTTTAATAATTTAATTTCTATCAGATAATTAATATAAAAACGTCTACTCCATTGTTCGTGTATTCATCATGAGTAAGCACTTGTTTGCAAGTATAATTGCATATGTATTAATGGTTATGCAAATGTAGTAATATATTGGTGGATATACAGTGAATCTTGATATATACTGTATCAATATACATTACACCAATAAAAACTAACCAAAAAGCACAATTAAACAAAAAATATGTAAGTAAATAAAACTATTAAAATTCATCAATCTAATAAATTTATTGAATAAGTAGCAATAATTTTTCCATCTGCAATCACATATGTGATCACATTTATTATTGTTTTTTTGAAAAAAAGTACAAATATTTTATTTACTAATTTAATGTGATACAGTATTTGCATAATCAAAAGTTTTCTAAATATAAAGTTTCACGAACTTCTTAAGAGATAATGACAATAGTATTGGCATCAACAAATGCTTTGAGAATTTTATTCAATGATATGGATGGATGAAGAGTTGGAAGATGGAGAATTGAAGCCTGTTCATTAAAGTTTGAAGATTTGCTAACTTAATATAAATCGAGCACTAATTACATATATGTGTGGGAGATGATAATTTGAACCAACTGAGTGTTAGTTCAGTAATATGAATATTGAAAATCATTTTTTTTCATATGTATGTTGTCATGTGTATAGGTTGTATAAAATGGAGTGGATGATTGAAAGAAGTTGAAAGTCTGGGTTCAAATGCTCTCTAATTGATGCAAAAATAGTAAAAAAATAAGAATTTCAAAATATTCTTAATATTGCAACAGTAAACTTAAAGTTTGAAGACTTTGATCTAAAATCTAAAATGAGTAATAGTGGATAAGGGGCATTTGTATCAGCTCTGTAGTCGATATAGACTTAAAAACAACAAAATGACTTTAACTACTATTGCCTGCTAATAACAAAACTGTAAATGTTTTCTTAGAAAAAAGTTATTGAAGAAAAAGGATAACATCTGCAGTATGTTTAATTGCAATATAATTCTGATATTTAGCTTTTCATTTTATTAAAAAAATATTTACCACACAATAAATGTTTTTTTTATTATTTTTATTTTCTAAATGAGCAAATACACACACAGTAAATGTATATGAAGTATTTTCCCTCAATTTAATATTAATAATTACATTTTAAATTTTTTTGTTTATAGTACAGTATTAATTTACATATTGAATTGGTCTATCTGTTTTATTGGGTTTTAACCTTTTTTAAACATAATTTTAATTTTTATATATTTTTTATATTATAAATATTATGTGAACAGACTGGCCCTTCAAGCAGAGAGGAGAATACCATCAATAGCAGAACTATCAACAATACCCATGGTCAGACCAAGCTATGCAAATTATAATTCGATCACATTTTCAGACTGTGGCCCACCTCACCTGCTAGATTCAAACCCTGCCATCCAAAGCATTTTATTTGTTTAGAGGTGAACTTCAGGTGCCCGTTAACTACAAGTAGCTAACATGTTGTGGACAGTAGGCCCATAGTCCAGCACTCAAAATATCCCATGACTAGCTCAATCAAAAAGTAATTCAATAAACTGCTTTTTAATTAGTGGTAAAAGAATTGACCGACAAAATATTAAGTTTTAAAGATAATTTATTTTAACTAAATACTTATTATTATAATTTTTAAACTATTTTTATAACTTCTTAATTAGTCTAGCAATGATATTTTATATAATAACCATACACACATTCTTAATACATGCAATAGAATACATCACACAATTATAACAAAGAGCATTAAATAAACACAAAACATTTAAAACACATACATCAATAGTTCATTTTATGCATACTATAGAGTTCATTTATTTTACTGACTCTGGAGGCTTCAAATTATTGCAATGGCTACATTAATATCAGAAATGGAATAAGAAATGCTGTTTATTATCTATAGGATTTTGGACATTGATTTCTTGTTGTTTGCTGCTTCATGTGAGTTTTTACCAATCAGTTGGATTTGAGGCCTCTGTGGAGGTTCCTATGATTGCTATTTTGTGATTGTTTTATTTACAACAGTTAGATATCTCTGGAAGCTTCAAGTTATTAGGCAGGCATTATTTCTATTGGGCAGGTTGCTGATGTTCAATCAGACGGAAGCTGGAGTCTGGTCGTATGCTTCTGACAGCTGCTAACACTGCATTGTTATGAAAAAACACTGACTCTGGATACATGACAAGATTGTTTGAAGACTGATTGTAAGAACTGCTTGAATGATGAAAAACTGTCTATTTATGTGATAACCTGTTGTCATTTTTAAAAATTAGTTTCTGTACCCACCAGCTATACCCATTGCTGAAATTCATCCACTGCTTTTGCTTACATGTTTGATAAGATTTTGATTAATTAATTAATCTTGTTTTTAATTAGTAGCCATTGCTAATTCTGTTGTTTGTGGATTTTTACTTAGTAGCCATTGGTAATTTCTGTTTTTATATAGCTTATGATTGCACACAGTCATTGAGGAAAATTTCAATTATACACTTTCATTTGTTTTTTAATATTTAACGTTCATATATCATTTTATTATTTATTTTTCCAACAGCACACACTCTACCATTTCTTTGTTTACATCTTGCTATTAATACACATATACATTTCTTTAAATTAAATGAAAAGAGGTATTTTAATTTCATATAAAAGAATCATGTTTAAACTTTTATAGTTAAATTCTCTCCCCAAATTACTTTTAAATTAATTTGTAAAATTTTATGAATGACACAGGGTTTAATTTTCCCCCAGGCTAACAGTATTTTCTTCTTTTTTTATTTTTAAAACTCTAAACTTTTATATTAAACTTTTAACTATTTCTTTAAACAAGATGTCTTTATTTCAATCATTTACTGACAGTGATTTTATCATTTATTATCAATTAAAACTTTTTGCATTATTTATGAAAATGTTTATTTTTTAATAATTGTAGACAACAATTTCAGCATGTACCTTGCTTTGCAGTACAATATGTATAATGTGTACATTAAATAGCATCTGTTATATATATATATATATATATACAAACCATTATACAATTACAAATATTCAGTAACTCCCTCTGTTTAAAAGTCTATATCTCAATTAATAGCAAACTTTAAAATGATACCTACCATTTAAAGTTGTGCACTAAATAATGTTAAATATTGAAATACAAACTAACTCAAACACAGAGCATGAAATTTTAAATAAGTAATCGATGTTAAATTTTGCTATTATTGAGATATAGACTTTTAAACAGAGGGTGTTACTGGATATTTGTAATTGTATAATGGTTTGTATATTTGTATAATTATTTCAGTTAGTGTTAACAGTAACTTTCTTTTCATATATATATATATATATATATATATATATATATATATATATATATATATATATATATATATTTCAATTATAATTATATATATATATAACATTTAAATATGAGTATATTATGTACACTTTTAAGCTAAATGTAATTAGAGTAACTCAGACTTCAAGCTCCCATTAGTCAACTGCTCTGATTATATATAAGTATGAGAGATGATGATCTGGACCAACTGATGAGTGTTGGTTATGCATGGAATACATATATTGAAGATTATTTATCTTTTTCACATGTATATAATCATGTGTGTCAGTTATATAAAATGGAATGAATGACTAAAGGTAATTTAAAATCTGAATTCAAATTCTCTCTAATTATATATATATTATAACAGTCATGAAGGATGATGAAGTTTACAGTCTTACCATATCTGCCGACAGAGGGCGCCATTAGTCCATTTGAACCTAGAAAATTTATAGAGTAGACAGATACGTGCTGTTAAGATCACAACCGCCAGCCCTTGCCACTAGCTCATGGAGTAGCAGAGTTTTAAAACATTTATTAAATATATTTCTTTCAATAAATAATAATAAAAGCAATCACTGTCAGTATTAAATAACACAAAATGATTTTATTCACGTATATAAGTGACGACACACAATCTTGAAAAATAATTATATAAAAAAAAATTGTTTGTTTCATTATTATTTACTATTATTTTTATTTGTTTTAACTTTTATTTTTAATCTTAAAAATGTTGAGTATAGATGAGCTACCCAGATGACGCATTTAAAAGATCTTCAAACATTTGATTCTAGACTAAAAGTCCACAGCCACACCAATGCTCACTTCCAGATATATATCAGCAACCAATGCAATGTGAACATGTTAGCATAGAATCACACCAACAGGAATGTGCATCTGAACAGCATGATATTATTGGAGAAAACATGAGCTTCAACCAGTATAGGAATGTACTTCTATCTGGTGAAGGAATCATGCATGTAATATAAAGAGAATAATGCTTCGTATGGATGGGGGAGCGGTCCTATCTTGCCGACTTATCTTTTCATCCATAGAACTGGAATGGGTCAATGGTGCAGAAAATACGTCTGCATCCATTTCAACAATATGACTACCTCTTTGGGGTCATGCATTCAGTTGGACTCATCGCCCTAGGTGCTAACACACTTCACATTACATTGATATAAATGTCCATATATATCTCCACCAGCAATGACACAACTACGAAACAAATAGTTTGAAATTAAAACCTCCTTTAAAACTAACATATTTAAATGAGTCTAGCAGCCATCTATACTCAACTAACATTTAAATCATTTTCTTAATTTAATTCTAAAAAAAAATCTTTAGTTTAAAGTTTTAAAATCATTTTAAAATGAGCATTATATTTAACTTTTCTTACTACAAATATTATTTAACCTACTTTTCTTTTTTAATTCAATAATGCACAAATAATGATAAGTATTTTCATCTTTAAATTCATTTGCAATAGCAAACCCATGCCCCATTACAAACAGATATTAAATATGAATAAAAAAAACAATATATATTTTAAGAGATTATGTTAACTTTTGATCAGAGTTTAAAATGGCAAAGTTTATAAAAGTTAAAGTTCAGATTTGTTCAGGAAAGAAAGTTTATAGTTCATTTTTAGAAACAAATAAAGTTCGAAGATTTTAAATTTAAGAGTTTATATTTCATATTTCAATTATTTATAAATTATACTTTCCTTTGTCTGAGCTCGTTCCTTTGTGATGAAGATCTATGAAGACTTATGATGATTTCTGAAGATGTTCTATGAAGACGGTTCCAGTGGTTCGATCCTGGGATCCATGGAGATGAAGGCTGCCTTTGGCCAGCCGAACTGAAGGAAGCATGATGAAACAGATTACATTGTTGGTAACAGTGACAATATTTATTTTAATTTTTCAGCAACAATGAAACAAATTCAAAAATTCTAATTCTCTCTCTAATTAATTATTTCTTTGGGATTTTTTTATAGTCCTCAGGCACCTTATCTCTGGAATGCAGGATTCATCAACATATTCTATATTTCTATTTTATTGATTAATCCAGTTTGTGGCCAAGTAGATTTTGGGTTTATGGCTAAGTAAATTTTTCCACTGAGGTCTGTGTTTATATCTTTGGGTGGGAAAAGCAAGTCTTTTGTTTCTATTTCTAGACTCATATATTTCGTAATCATCTTTTTAATTGTCATTTTGCCCTAAGGATCTGTTTGTAATTTTTATATTTAAAAATTAAAAAATCTTCGCTATTATTAAAAAGGTTTTTATTTTATACTTTATTTAAAGATTAGAATCTTTGTTTCGATTCTATAATTTTTTTAAAGCTTATTTTAATATTTAAATCAAACATTAATAAATTAGTTATTCCTTATTTGTGCATTTTGAACGTTTGTGCTTTAAATTCAGTATTAGATATTTACAAAAAAGTTAAGTATTAAAATTTAAATGTAACACACACACACACACATATATATATATATCCCCATTACAATATATATGTAACATTATAAACAAGACAACACTTAAACAATCTCAATATCAATAATAATTAGCAATTTCAAACTGTTGTCAAGATAACTGCATTTTAACAGTCAAGGACATTGCCTTGACAACAGTTTGAAATTGTTAATTGTTATTGATATTAGGATTGTCTAAGTGTTGACTGGTTTTTAATGATTACTTACAAACTCATTTAGCCCTGAGCATTATTACACACACACACACACACACACACACACATATATATATATATATATGCATGTTAAAATATACTGTGTACTTAGTTCAATAACCACTATGTATTCTATCATAATCAAAGCATACCAACAAAATATGAACTATTATATAAAATAAATGATGTATGTGAGGGGATATTGGACAAAATATAATGGACATCACAACTTTATTGTAAAAGTATAATGTATATGTGTATTTAAATTTATATTTTATATAATTTATGTCTTTAGTTATCAATTTAAATCTTCCAAAGTTAGTTAATTTGATATGACAAAAATATTTACCCACTATTTAGATTCATAAGATCATATTTTATAGAATACTTTTCTTTTTTTCCTTTTTTTAAAACTAAACATCCTCCTCCAGTTTTACACTTTATATACAATCAGAAATGACAATTTTTTTTCAAGATCTGTCAATATGATTGTTGATTTAAGCACAGTATTTTTTAACATTATATATTTGATCATTTGATTTTAGGATAGTGTTTTGATCTATTGTGTCAGCTGCTTGATGGAATTGATGCTAAGCAAAAACACATAGTTAAAATATTCCAGGGTTAGTGATTCTATAAAATTATTGACTTTATTTTTGGAATAGAAATAAAAGTAAATTATATTATGATTTCCATAAAATTAAAAAATTCGAACAAAATATATAAATGTAAGCAAACTTTTGGGACAGTAATTAATCAGAGATTGGCTTTTTTTTGGTGTGTGAGTCAATAAAAAATTATATTACTTTTGACTTTTGGGACAGTAATTAATCAGAGACTGGCTTTTTTGGGTATGTGTGTGTGAATATAAAAAGTTATGTTTCTTTTTTAATAGAAAATAAGAATAAATTTTAGCCTTTTTGGGACCTTAATTAATCAGGCACTGGGTTTTGAAATCAAAGTCAATTATATTACAAGTTCCACAAAATTTAACAATGAAAGCTGACTTTGACTTTTTTGGGACAATAATTAATTAGAGAGTAGCATTTTTTATTTGTGTGTGTGTGTGTGTATCCATAAAAAAGTTACATTACGTTTTTAATAACAAATAATAGTAAATATAGTGGAGACTTATTTGGACAGTAATTAATCAGAGACAGACTTCTTTGGGTGTGTGTGGATTTGAAAAGTTACAATAGTTTTTGTAATAAAAAAAAGTAAATTTGACCCTTTTTTGGACAGTAATTAATCAGACACTGTATTTTGGGGGTAGAAAGTAAATTACTTTGCAATTTACCCACTAAAGTTAATAATTATAACAAACTATTAAAATGAAATCCAACTCTGGTGTTTGGAAATTGCCAATTTTCAGAGTTCAAAGCAGCCATCTTCCTTGTCTTGGATGATTTCAGATATGTTACTTTCATCAGGATCTTCAGAACAGTGCTGTGCTGCAACCTAAATTCCAATTTGTGAGTGTTACACAGAACTGATGGAAATGTCTACACTGTTAAAACTGTTAGAAGGTACCAGTAGGTCAGTTTACATGAAAAAATAAGTTGGACATGAAAAGTTCAATTATTCAGACACGATGCAGTTGACACACCATCACACAATATAGCAAAAATAGACAACCCAGTATTACGATAAAGTGCATAACCCAAGCAACTACAGCAGCCAATGAAGGCATTTTTTGTACTTTTAGCATAGAAAAAAGCCACAACAGTAGCCAGCAGCTGAGTAAATGGACACTTTCTGTGTTTTATCAATGGACTCTTTCTGTGTTTTATCATAGAATAGAATGCTATATGCTTGGCTGTGGCTGTGAAAATGGAATATTTCTAGCAATTTAGCTAGAAATAGTGCCCATCAAGTGGCTGGCACACTATCGATTTTAGTCTCAATGTTTTTAAAATAAGTAGAAATAAACTTTATCTTATGCTATTTAATTATTAACTGTGTATGAAATAGATGAAATTTTCATTGGCTGTGGATTTGAATTTTAGGTATATTAATATGACTTGCTAGATTATCCATTTTTATAAGAATTAAGGTTGCAAATGTTTGGTCATTTTACATTTGCTTAGTTATTATTTCCAGTATATATATAATTTGGAACACCATATATATATATATATATATATATATATATATATATATATATATATATATTCATACTACCCTTAGATAATAGCCATGTAAAAATTATAATATATAATTACACATACTAATAGATACTCATAAGCATTATCTCAGAACTATCAAGTTCAAATTTTTTTGTAGCTAGATTAATCTTTATAAAATCTTTTTCTTTTTTAAAAAAAATCATACATATATGTAATGGTTTCATTAATTATTCTTACAATGCAATTAATATAAACAGATAAGTGCATCAAATAAAAATACCAAAAAAAAAAAAAAAAAAAGAAAAAACAATAATTCTGATGCCGAATGTGCACCTTTTATAAAAAGAAACCCCATAAAATCTGGATATATTTAAAGACGCTACAATATTTAAACAATATTTTTTATTGAATAAAAAATTAAGTAAACCTAAAAATCTAACCACTCTTAAGATTTTAAGAAATCTGTGAGATTGTCTATAAAGAATGCCATCACAACAATATTAAGAAAAGTTGGCAAGATATTATACTACTTCATCATCCTTAGCATTTGCTCTATATGTCTTAGACATAGCATTGCACAGATTTCTCAAAAACCAAAATCCTATTCTGATAAAACAATTATTATCAAAAATTATTTTGAAAAGCAATATAGTATGGACTTTGAAGAGATCCAATTATATTAATAAACTTAATGAAAAAGCTAAATTATTATTTACATGGAAGAGTTGGATTTTTTCTACCCAAGTAAAAATTGACAACTAAATTTAAATCCTGCTGACTCGTTTGTCTTCAATTCGTTTATTATTATTTTTGTTTTAATTGGCCAAAAACACGTAGTTTTAACTCATTCTCTGATTTCAAATATTAATTTCTTTCTATAATTCTTCCTCTCTTTTTTTTTGCTACTTTCTATATCTTTGCAATCACGACATAGGTTTTCCACGAATCTTGAATCTGTAAATTTTTTTATTTCACTATATACACATACACAATAAAAGAAATGGTGGGGGGGGGGTGATTTACATTAAAGATACATAACTAACATTTGGAGTAGTAAACTTCCAAATACTAAATATATAAATGTAATATTACCTAATATCAAAGTTAATCCACATTACAGATGAAAAACATTATTTTTCTAACTGCTGTCTCAGGTTTTATATGACTAGTAGAATAAAGCAAAGGTAAATATAAGTGAATTAAAATTATTTTTTAAACAATTGGTCTGCCCTCTAGCTATAGCATTTAGTAATTTATACAATATATGACTGTCCTTAATTATTCTCTATTTTTTGTTTTTACCATATCGTCCTCCCATGGACATGTATATTGATGCTTATTGTGCATTATATGTACTAGTTTCAAATAACTTTAGTTAGTGTATTAAATTAACCAGGATATTATATTACAAATTAATTTAATCGGTTGATATTATTAATTTATAAAGCATAGCTATTCATTTTTTCATTTTAAATTGTGTAAATATTCAAATGACAAATATGTAATAATTCAGCACTGTAAATGTTAATCCTTACACACACACTCTCACACACACACATATATATATATCAGATTTGTTTATTTACATATTTTCTCATTATATTTTAATATTATATCAATGGTAGGCTGAATTATGGCTGCCATCATTCAAATGGAAGAGATTGAAATTCAAGTAGATCTCTGCAACAACCTTGAATGGCCTCAGCTATATCTTGATATACAGATAAGATATTTTCCTAATGAAAAGTCATCTTAATGTATATATTGTAATGCTATGGAGATATGTGTTGTAAAACTACATATATCTGTGTTACATGTTTTATAATTCAAAATATATGATCAGATTTATTAAAAAAAATGAAATAAATGAGAATAGTTGAAATAATTATTTCAGAAGTAGATTTTTAAAATGCAATTTTGTAGAATAAAAAGATTGCATTATATTGTTTGTTCTTTTAAAAAAAGAATAAAGTTTTAGTATAGAGAGCAGGTGGGAGAAAAATATAAAATAAAAAGATTTAAAACTCTCTCTCAACCTTTTTAAAGAAAACTCTCCTTTTTTATAAACTAAAAAAATAAGTTAAAAGAATAAGTGTGTAAAAATAAACATTAGTGGAAAATCCAAAATAAAAGACATTAATTAATTAATCAGTAAAAGAAAACCTTCAAAAATGTAATTAGTCTAAATGATTACTGATTAATAAAAAAGGTAAAAATGATAAATGAATTACTTAAAAAACATCTAAATTATCTCATAAAAGTGATAGTAGATTAATCTAAGAAAAAGATTAGATAATGTGCAATGTAAAAGATAATTAAAAACAGACTTAAGTCATGATGAGAATTAAAAATAATGATAAGGAATTAAAACAATGAGAGAGAAAAAGGATAATAAGTCACAGCTGCTATTATTATTCAGTTTGTGATTGAATTATTCCAGTCTTCATTTTGTGATTGATTCATTATGTTATTTAATGCTCTAGAAATCCAGAAATCTAAGAACTGAATAAAGCCAGTCATTACTGGTGTGGAAAATATTTTGCAGAAGCGGCAGAACTAGCAATATGCATTTCTAGACAGCTGTAGGATATTTAACTGCGATACAGGCACCAAAGTCATCACAAATCAACTGTTGCCATTTTGAATTATCTCTGGAAACTGATGCCAAAGTCATGAAATAGATGTTGCACTACTCTCTCTCCCATTGTTGAGTTGCAGAATAGAAAAAAAAACACTGAAACCATCAATGGAGACCAAAAAGCCAACTGATTGGAAAGCAACTCTGATGCTAACCAAAACGAAATGAAATGTGTCATTTCAATCTCATAAAAGCCTAGGTAAATATATTTTTCATAATAATGGTCTATAGACACTTTATTTTTAAATAAAAAGAATATTATCAAAGGTCTATATAATATTAGCCTGATTAATAATTTATATCTTCTATGTAAAATTTTATTGTTATATATTTGATATATCTGTGCATGAATAAATGATGTTTGCTTAATTATTATTTGGTCTTTTTTCTCTTGTCACTGCATCACCAATTATTTAAAGAGATAAATGTTTGTGGGTCTTAAGTTAATGTGCTAGATCCTGGTACAGAGTATGAGCTAGCTTGGGATATTTCCAGCACTGGAATGTGTGCCTGTTGTGAAAAGCATCCTGACAATATAACATATGGTTGGCTGGTGCCTGAGTTTGATCTTCAAAACAAATAAAATGCTTTGAATGGCAGGGGTTTGTTCCAGAAGTCGAGATAGGCCATGGCCAGGAAATGTGGTTGTGTTATGTTCTGTATAACCTGATCTGACCATGGGTATTATTGATGGCTATTCTATCAATGGTATTCACCCCTCTACTTGAAGGGCCAGTCCATTCACATAGTATTAAATATATAGAATAATAATTACCAAGAAGCTATGTATTGAGCTTAATAATAAGCATATTAAAATATAGATATTAAAGTTTTAAAGCGAAAAGATATTAAAAAGTCACTTTACAAGGTATTTTAAATCTAGTTACTATGGTAATGTTGGAGGACATGGTTCAATATATATATATATATATATATATATATATATATATATATATATATATATATATATATATATATATGAGTGTATGTAATTATGCATAACGTGTAAACACTTGCTTGTTCTAATTATAACCTGGATTAAAAATTGTTTTTTTTTTTCAAGTTTCAATCAAGCTTAGGAATTTTTTTCATATGGTTAATTTCCATTGACTTTCATTAACCAACATTTTCTTAATTTGGTCAATATTATCGTTATTGACCGATTCTTTATAAAGAATCGTGAAAAGGATTTTATACCGCAATGAGATGTTTAATCTCCGTTTAATCTATATGTAAATATAAAATAGTTATTTAATTATCACAAACATTAATATTGTATAGAATACATATTTTCAGGTAAATTTTGAGGGCTTTTTATGTCTAAACATTGATATGATTTATTTGAATATTAATATTTGCAACTTAATGAACGGTATTACATTAAAGTTTATGGATGTGTCTTCAAATATTGAGGCGACAAAGGTATCGAGATTATGCCATAATGACAAACAAAATATGAATGATATTATTCTGCAAGTGTTAGATATCTTTTGTTCGCTTCTTCATTTTTCTATAGAGTTTAAAAAATAAGTTTAGAGTAACTTAAAATGATGAGCACATACTTATATAAAAAACATTTATGGTGCAACTAATTGAAGCACATAAAGTTATGGCTAAGTAAAATTTCTTAAAACGTTATTCATGGCATTAAAAAAAATCGAACAAATCTTTCTGCAGGATATATGTATTTCCAAACAAGTTTTCTAGCAATTGACTAGCATTTAATTCACAAATTAATAAAATAACTTTTAGCACAGACTATGTAAATGGATTTTTCTTAGGTATTATAATATATTGGTCTTATTAGGAAAAACATTTTCATTTTACATTCATATTTTCAATATTAATACAAGAAGAGATTTATTTGTTAGTATGGTCTTTGAGAATTTGACAGTCAAAGTTAATTCGAAACACAAGATATCACAAGAGGATTTCTTTGATTTTATTTTTTACTCGTACATGGCATTTTAAAATTTATGTAATAAAAAATTTATATTGTTTCAACTTTTTGTACCCACATAAATATAATGCTCAAACAGAAATTTCATTTATCTATAGTTTGAATCTGGACCAAGTAAACTTGAATATTTTTTTTTGATGGTCTGCTAAAGAAGCACTTGCCTTGCAGTGAATTATTTAAACGACTTCCTTAACAAGTCACTTATGAGGGGTGACCCAAAACTAATGAGAATCATTCTCTGGTTTGCATGTCTGTTGTAGTACATGCTTCTGCTGTTAAACACTTTTTGCAGGAACCTTTCTGCTTCAATCTGCCAAATTATATCGCCGTATAAAATCGTGGTGTCAGTAGCATATTTTTTTTTATAAAGTGCGTTTTTCTTATCTTCCGATACATATATATGGAAGTGCGTTTTTCTTATCTGACGATTTTTATAAAACTGAAATGTTGAACAATGTGATAATTCTATTTTGTTTTAACAAGCGACAGCGAAAACAGTTGTAATGCTTGTATTACAAGCAAGCTGATTTGGAAAACACAAATTTATGACTGTTTAATTGAAATGTTAAATTCACCACGCCCTCTAAAAAAGGTGGTGAGTGACAACCAAAATGAAAACAACGCTGATTTTTTTTTATTCAAACAGCATTTTTATCTCAGATTTAGTGTGTAATGGGCACACATTTTATCTGCAAGTTCTGAAACATTTTACAATAAAACGTAAACTTCCCATTTTTGTCCCAAAGAGACGAGTGCAAGTGAAAGTTTCACGCCGACAAAGTGTCATCCCTCAAAGTCCTGAGTGTGAAACAGTTTTTAATTAAATTTGGCGTGACCCAGCTTATCTATCAATCATATTCACTCGATTTTGCTTCATTCGATTTTTTTTTATTCTCTGAATAAAAAAAATTGCTCATTTTTTTTTGAGAATCTATCTATCTATCTATCTATCTATCTATCTATCTATCTATCTATCTATCTATCTATCTATCTATCTATCTATCTATCTATCTATCTATCTATCTACCTATCCACCTATCCACCTATCCACCTACCTACCTACCTACCTATCTATCTATCTATCTATCTATCTATCTATCTATCTATCTATCTATCTATCTATCTATCTATCTATCTATCTATCTATCTATCTATCTATCTATCTATCTATCTATCTATCTATCTATCTATCTATCTATCTATCTATCTATCTATCTATCTATCTAAATCAACTCATTTACCAATATGTTTCTTTATAAATCTATTAATCAATCAATCAATTTATCTATGGATGTTTATTTGTAAATATAATTTTGGTAGCGATTTTAATTCTGTATAGACGCGCAGATTATTAATTTTATCATATTAATATTCTAGTCATATAAATCAGAAATGCCAGCAAAAATATTGAAATGAGAAAAAACAATTTCGGTTAGTGTCATTATTTTAAAAAAAGTTACCATGTAAATATAATTGTCAAATTTTAAGCTATTGTATGTTTATTAAGATATTAACATCAGAGGTATTATAATATATGCTATACGCTCTTGAAAATCCCAAAATGTACAACCTGATGATGGTATAACAAATTCCATACCTTCACATTCATCTGACCGCATAATTTCATTATAGCCTTCTTGAAAAACATTGGCTACGTTTTCATCGCAGTTTTTTATGTTGTTATTATAAAAACATTCATCAACTGTTTTTCTTTGTCTACAATATTTCGATTCAAGTCCTAGTCTTTTGTTTACGATTATGGCTTGTAAATCCTGTACAAGAGTAAAGCATTCGCTATTTAATATCAGACATGAACGGTTAGAAATCCAAACATCCACAAGAATGTCTTCACAGTATAAATGTTCTAATATAAAAGAATCTCTGTAAGTTTTGCTCGATTGATTTATACTTGAGTATACTATGCATTTAGGACTTTCCTCATCAATACAGGACATGTGTTTTAGAAGATTTTTACAATCATTGCGATATTTTTCGGAATCCATGTCAATTTTTCCTTCTACCATATCTTTAACATCGTCCCGAATGTTACCAAACGCACTTAGGCATTTTTCCAGTAAAATAATGTTACAATCTTCTTCCAAACTGTTTGAAATAAAAAACACTAAAAAAATAAATAATATTGATGAAATAAAATTGTACATAATTTAACATTATTTAATATCAAATGTTTCACTCCAGCGTTGTAAATTATGTTTTTATAATTTATTATATTTTCTATTGTGGTCTCAAATATATTTATCTCGTGCATATTATAGGTGTATTCGCATATATAAAGTTGATTTAGTTTCACGAGTTTTTAAATTTAACTATAAAATATATTTTTTATATATAATAATATGTCCAACATTTACACAAAATACCGCATTAACTGTAACAAAAGTAATACGTATATAAAAGGCAGATGAACAATATTCAGATGTACGAAAAAATATTTGGTCGAATTTTTCAATTAGACACTAAAAGAAGAAATGTAAATTCTTCAACAAACTAGAATGGAGATCCCAATTAAGACTTGCCTAAAATCCTGAAAGACTAAGTTGAAGTGCAATAGTATATGCTGTATGTACGTTATTATAACGTTACTTGTAATTGAACATTATATTCAATCAAGAAACAAGAGTTTGAATTAGCCGGATCAATTCATTATTTATATATCAGCTTGTTGCTTAAGAATTAATTACTTAAATGCTGTGTAGTTATAATGGTAAATAACAGGAAAAACTAATGGACGAATCTATTAATGAAAACAGCAAAATGGGAATCACACTAGCAATTGATCACTGTAAAGAAAAACTAAGTTTCACAATGGGAACGTAAACAAGATAAACCTCATGATTAAATAAACATTAAAAATGCTTTCACTTTAATACAACATCATACTTAGAATGGCCATTTGTTATGTTTAGTCACGATTATGCATATAAACACAAACAAGTATCGTGGTCGAGAGGTCAGCACAGCTGCATTACAAGCAGTTGTCCCGAGTTAGCAATTCGCTTCCCGGCCGATGATATGACCACATAAAAAAGTATATAAGTTCTAGGGTGACTGTTGAAGAAGAGACTGTTTGTGCTCTTATAGGTTTTTTAGTCACTTCCAGCTGTAACCTGTCTCATGAGGAGATACGTAACGACAGTTTGCCTCAAGCTAGCTTTGGTTTTAGAAGCTTCCAGTTTTGAATGTGAACTTACCTCATTACATAACCGTTGGCTTTTAACTGTTAACTTAAATATTGATAGTCTGGAGAACCAGCACTGCTGCACAGGTTAGCAGAAGCTTCCTTCGACCTTATATAGACAACCAGACTACTGTTATTCTAGTTTAAGAGTTGTTTTTTGACCCTACCTTCAAAAAGGCTGACTATTTATTGCGAGATTCCCAATCTTAATGGAAACATTTGGATTCCATGAGAGACATTGCCCATTAGTCTGTGTTCTTGCCATTGACTATTCGTTCTCTTTTTATATATGCATTGCATAGTGGCAATGAATGATCAATCTGATCACGATAAGAAAGCAATCTGAACTAATCCATTATTGGAAGGCAAGATGAGATATGACATTTTCTTTCCCTGGCTAAAATTAGCCCTGGAGAACATAGTCTTGCTGGTATGTTGGAAGTCATCTTATTCACTTTGCTGGTTCTTCTGATTTGCTGATGTTACTCTGCAAATACACTGTTACCATCGTTTGGTTTTAGGGAACTGAAGGTTTATTGCATCTGATTGATAACTTATCACTGGTATATTGCAGCTGTTTCATCTGATGAGGTTTGCTGATGACTGGTCTTGGAACTGTAGGTTCACACAGATGGTTAATGGCACATCACTGTTAGCTTGCCACTTTTCTTATTTGATGAGGCTTGCTGGGTCATGGAATTGTAGATTCATTACAGCTGAATGATGATGTGTAAATTAACCTAAGTTTGTTTCTTTAATGATGACATTGCTGTCCATTAGCAGTTTCAATAACCACTGTTTGTGATCTTTTGATTTTAATCACAACTGCTAGAATCCATATGGTAGTTTCCTTAAATATGAGGCATATGATGTAAGTATCTATCCACTTTTTTGCACTCTTAATTTAATATCCGGATTAATTATTTCTAGGCAGACTCTGTCTGAATTTATTGCTATGAGCTGCTTCACTTTATACACTGTAAAACCTAAACTAGTGAATCAGTCACATCCTAATAAATTGCTTTGTCTACCAGCACATACAATAAATGGCAAATATCTAGTTCTATTGGTCATTGTAACCTTCACTTTTGCCTGAACTAAGAGCGCTACTAGATTGCTTTGAGAATCAGTGATTGTTTTGCTGTTCGGAGGTAGCAGAAATGTATTACTCTTATTAATAATAGACTATATCTTGTTTAATACTGTGGACACCACAGACACTGTATCTAGTTCCACTGTGACAGATATATCAATAATAATAATTCCGTGTTGAAAATAGAATCACTGTTTCTCACAGTATTTATTCAAGCAATTTGTTTTTTTGACTTTAAATTACTTTTTTTGCTTTTTGGAATGGATTCATCCATTTTGTCATTAGATACTTGTTTTCTTTTACAACTAACAGTTTTTGTCTGGACGACATATTTGCAATATATATAAACTTTATAGCAGTGTGGACATTCTATATGTGTATCGGTTCGTTACATCTGTAACAATGATTTATACTCATTGTTGATTTATTTGAGCTGTCAGCTGGTTGCTTGACCGATTCAGAGTTCGGCTCAATACTTTGAATTTTATAATTCATTTTTTCAATGGCTTGGCTTGATTAGTTACTTGAAACAAAGCATATTGAAAGATTATAGCAGAATCCATTAGAAGACTGACCCTGAAAATATGATCTTTCATTTATTCCACAGATAAATCGATCTTGTAGAACTTCATTAAGGATGTCTTTATAATCGCATTTTAATGTTAATGAACATATTCTAACAGCAAATATGTAGCTTTTTCTATATCTCCTTGTACACAAAGAGTGAATAATAAGGAAAAAGTTACAGAAGCCCAGCAGTATCCAGTTGAACCTGCTGGTGAGAGCAATAATGCAGAACTAACACTTCCAACGTTTGCAGAAAAGTTAAAGAAGGATACTAAGACTTCCAAATGGCAAGGTTTCAAAATCCCATATGCCAATGGCTTTCAAATAAAGCAGGGGGTTATGGGCCTTAAGACAAAGCTAGAGCTAGTGGTCAGAGGTCATGAAAACAATCTGAACAATGCAAAATATGGGAAAACTAGTCATGCTGGCATCTCCCATGAGAATAAATTTGAGAATGGCCTAATATATCATAATGTTGAGTCAAGTACGAACAACTCTAATCAGGATAGCAATAATTTAATTCCAGAAGACTTTCGATCAGTCAATGATGAATTTAATAATAGAATTCTCAGAAATTGTTTAATTTCTTTCTTAGCTTTCAGAATCAGTATACTTTAACATTGAGCACAACGAATAAAAAATGTGAACTTTTCATTTTTCCAATAAATGAGTTATTTGTCTTAATCAAGGACTTAAATATCATTGATTCAATAAGAAGGTCTACTATCACCCTAACAAAAAATATGTCACACTAAAATTTGAAAACACTTTAGCCAAAGAAAGATTCAAAAGATCTCAAATGTTTCTAGATGGAAAATACTTAGTGAAAATTGACCTGGAAAGACCAAGATTGATAACAGGTATGGTGTGGAATTGTCATGTGGCATTTGGAAAAGATGAATTGCAGGGACTATTAGTACAGTTTGGCTCTATTGAACGGTTCACTTTCCTAATGGAAAGAAGAGCAGGGATTCAGCTGCCATCCAATAACGCAATATTTACAATGAGGCTGACTAAAGGTATCAGTCCACTGGATATACCATCTATTCTTGAGCAGAATAAAAGCCTGATATACATAGTAATTTGAGGAATTCAACGACAGTGTTATAGATGTGGAGACACTGGCCATTTAATTAGGGCCTGTCCAAAAAGAGTATGCACAGAATGTGGGGAAAGCTATAGTGGATTCACAAATGTACAATAACATCAAGCAATCCTTCACTTCAACAATTAGAACTAAAGTTACAAGAATCTCATTTAAAAGATAAAGTGAAAACAAATAAGCTACATTATAAGGAAAATCAAAAACTTTGCACAGTAGATTTGAAGATGGGACAAATGCAGGTCAAGCTAGAGATACAGCCAAAGAGACAAAGAAACAATCAGCACAGGCAGAACTGACCAACTCCAATTAATACAATCTGAAGAATCTGAAGGCACATTAGAAGAAATAGGTCAATTAAAAGAAGCTAACATGTTCAGTGATACAGAACTAAATGAGAATGGTTTGACTCAAATGGGTAAAATGACACAAGGTGCAAGTTTTAAGAAAAAAAATAAGAATGGCTTTGGCTCGCAAAACAATGAGCATAGTGTTGTGGGCTCAAACATCGAGCTGTGTGGTGAGCAAGAAAATAAAACTGAGGGTCTCTCAAAGAGAAAGAGGAAAAAAAAAGAAGACAAAAGAAGTTCACTCAACAGGAGTCAGGGGATGAGATGGAAACTGAATCAGAAGGTCAGATAATCAATGACCCAGAGATAATGGAACATGATATTTTAGCTCATCCCATGATCTTCAAATGTATTGTTGAATCTAAAGGGGCATGTCTTTTTTGGAAGGGGCATGTGTGTAGCAAGAGTGAAGTAGGGCAGATAATTTCAGGAGAGGCAGATGGTCCAGAGAAAAAAATCAATAACATAGAAGAGCAATGGAGTGATGAGGCTTGTAGTGACAGGTCTGGAAGTGGGCAAGGTGAAGTAGTGCAGGGTATATCAGAAAAGTCTGATAGTCCAGTCAAAGAACTTGATAATGTAGAGGAGCAATGGAGCGATGAAGCTCATAGTGACAGTTCCGGAGACGAGAAAGTAGATGGCTGTCCAAAGGAAATGAAAGTGACAAATTAGTACTAGTCCTGGAGGAAATCACAGATGATGAAGAAATAAACAAGAGGAAAATTTTGAAGAAAATTCAGAACAGGAAAGCAATAGAAATTCAGAAACGAATTAAAGTATAAATTCCATAGATGCGGCTTATACAAAGACATAGCAACATAGATGAAGTTTCAAGGATCTGTGATATAAAGGACTTGGCAATTCAAAGACTCTTATGAATCAATGGAGAAGGCTAGGGTTATTGACTGTAGTATGATCTCAAGATTTCTTTTAAACAAATGTATTTACATCATGTAGCAGGTGATCAGTCACCTGCATTTTTTTCCTTAATAAAAAAAAAGAAAGAGTGAAATGATATCTCTGTATTATTGTTAAGAGTTTTGGAGTGAAAAGATTAGTAAATAGAGACAATGTCTCGTCAAAATTTAGGTCAGCTAATCCCTAAGAGGTAGTTTGGGACTTTAAAATTCAAAAGTTTGGGATCCGGATATGGACATAAGCATGGTTATTTTTAACTCAGCCTTTTAAAGTTGATTAGCCTGTAGATGTTAAAACTTTAGTGTGGTAAGACTTTTGAAAGACGCTCTGATGTTATATTGATTTCTAAATTTTTTTTAATTGGTCTACTATTACTAGTATTTATGGATGCATTATAATATCAATAATTATTTTTCTTTTAAAGTTTCTTTTTGTTGTCTATTTAAGAGTTTTTTAATGACAGCTGATGGATAATCATTCTTCATGAGAGTTTGTTCTATGCAGATCTTTTTTTTTCAAATCACTGGTTTTTGAACAAAATGTTTTTGCTCTGTTCCACAAGGATACTATAATTTCATGTTCTGTGTTTCTATAAAGTTGGTTTATTTATTATTTTACGATGACGCCATTAACTTTTACTGCAACATGTTTTTTTTTTTAAATTTATGAATTCATTGTTTTTTTTGTTGTTCTTATTCATTGTATTTCTATTCTCTGAAAGCTATCAATTAAATTTATGAATTCATTGTTTTTTTTGTTGTTCTTATTCATTGTATTTCTATTCTCTGAAAGCTATCAATTAAATTTATGAATTCATTGTTTTTTTTGTTGTTCTTATTCATTGTATTTCTATTCTCTGAAAGCTATCAATATTAAACTGTTTTAAACTATGTTGGGATCATTTTTTCACTGCATTTGTATGCTCAAGTTCATAACATAAAATACTTTTTAAAAATCTTTTACTATTCATTCCTATATTCATTTAAATATGTGAGTTTATAACAGTCAACTCTATAAGTTTAAATCCAACGAGTTATAAAATATATTTATTTATTTTATATTTTTCTGTAGATTTTTAAAATTTTAAAAATGATCCTAAAAAAAATGTTCTCATGTTTTTATGTGAGATTGATAGAAGGTGCAAGTATCAATTTCATTTGATAAATTAGAAAAAATACCAATTCTATATATTTTCAAGTGTTATATTAATATAATTGATAACTCTATCTTTTAAATTGCAGTAACAGCACATTGGTAACTGCTTTAAATCTGAACATTTAATAAAATCCAATTTTGTATATAAAGAGAAAGTTGTTTTAGTTGGTTCACATTATCAATTTGATGATCATCCAAGTTAAAGTTTGTTGATTTTTCTTCCAACAATGACATACAAAGAATTAGATTTTTTTGTAAATTATTTACTCAGTGGGAAGCTTTACATATTTTATTAAAATATTAATATATAGAGGGTTTGAACTCAGACTTTCACACGACCCTCAGCTATTCATGCTATCTCATACTGCTGACACATTTGATCACATAGATGTTGAAAAAAAATCACCAATATACGTACTTCGTGCTTACCAACACTCGTCAGTTGGTCCAGATTATCATCTCCACACATATATAATACAATCAATGTTCAGCTTATATTAATATAGCCAATCTTCATACTTAATTGGACAGACTTCAATCCACTCCACCCGATAACTTTTCAGCCATCCATTTCATTGAAAATCTGATGATGGAACGCTGAAAGCCCACATGGATGCTAATCTACTCATCCTACTCATGTTGACCATAAGTCAGTCTGACCCTTCATGTACAGGACATAATCCATTTAGATACATATACGAGGTATGGGCAGACCTTACAGCACTATATTTTAATATCTTTTCAATGTATGTGTGATCAAGTGTGTCAGCAGTACGAGATAGCATGAATAGCTGAGGATCGTTGAAAGTCTGAGTTCAACCCGCCTATATATTACATATTGAAGTGTACTGAAGAAAAAAAATCATATATTAAAACATTAAATAAATTCTGTAGATTACTTATTTAATTGAAAAGAATTGCTTATCATTAGAAAACTGAAAATCTATCAGCCAAGAAAATATTATTGTTTTTGCTTTTATTAGAATCAAATTCAAATTCCACCATCAAACCTAGATTGTATCTTCATTTCTAATTAAAGTGTTTGTAAACAGTTCCAAAGACCACTGCCGTAAGAATCGCAAACAATGTTGGAACAAGTGTATATCTTTGTTTAATACCAGTTTACATTTCAAATGTCTCAAACTTCTCATTTTTAATAATAACTCTTCCTCTCATCATTCCATCATGTAGAAGCTATATATCACAAATATATATTTATTAAACAGGGTAAAAACTGTTATTAAACAAGGATATATATTTGTTCCAACGTTGTTTGCGATTCTTACGGCAGTGATCTTTCGAACTGTTTACAAACACTTTAATCAGGAATACTCTTTTATTAAATGTTTTCATAAAATATTTCATATGTGGATTAAATTTATTAAAATATTTAAAGAAGTACTGGAACAACGGTAGTAGAATTATGTATTAAAATCGTATAGCAATGCAATTTTAAATATAGATTTTATCGTCATCATTTTTAATTATCACCTATGCATTGTAAGATGTTCTCTTCAAATTTAAACCAATTATTGCAGCACACAGCCAACTTTTTTTCTATATTATTACAGTATACTTATTTCATCCACCTCCTCTATTTGTGGTTTCTCTTGGCATCCAATTTAAGTTTCAACTTAACATATGTTATCATTACTTCTAGAAATATATGCAGCACCTTACTATATCAATTTCCAATTTTTTTAATGCTATCATTGCTGCATACCTGTCTTCTCAATCATTCATTTTATTTGCAATTCTTTTTTGTTATTCCTAATACACATCTTTCCATGTTTCGTTTAAAGGGTCTGTAGTACCCTTCTGCTGCTATTTTAGTTTCAGGTCAAGATGTAAGAGCTGCTAAACCTCTTCTATTGAAAAAAAAAATTTTAACTACAGAAGCAAGTTTTTCTTTATACTAAATGTTTAAAAATACTCCAAAATTTTATTCTATGATTATTTTTATTCATTATGCTCAATAATTTAACCAAATATTTGAAATTGTTAACTTTTTATTGCTGAATATCAATCTTTTTTTCTGTGAAAACATGTTAAATATTTAATTATCTTTTAGCCTTACTTTTTTGCTTTCATCTGACAATTCTTGCATCATTTTCCAATGCATCGAAATGTTATTTTCAAAAAATAACTATATCATATTCAAAAGCTTAATTCTTTAAAGGGTAACCGTTTATTTTTAGTTTCTATTATAATCCACAAAATATTTATTGCAAAACTTTTAGAAAAAGTTTTAGAGATATCAATCATCTTGTTGTACATCTTCTTATTATTCAACTTAATAATCTAATCACTGCTTTTGCATTTTAATAAATATTCTTTTGAATAAAATATCCCCATTATAACTTGATATTTAAAACACTTAATGCAAAGCCTAAATTGTAATTCATGCTGATAGATTCTTTTTATAACTTTTTTAAATTCATGGATGTAATCCATTGTGCTAACATCACTTTTAAATTCAGTTTGTTTACAATAATTTGATTTTAAAATTATTCTGTATTCCTGCATAAATACTATATTTTGTATTGGTGAGAAAGTATTCATTTATTATTAACACTCACAAAGCGTATGCTCAATTAGCTTAAAAGGCTGATATTTGAATGTATATAACCGAGTTGTAATTATTTTGTTAAAAGTCTTATATACAACTAACTGAAGACAAGTATCTATTTAACACGCTATAGTCTTAATGGTCTCAGTCAATTGTGAATTTTCATCAAAGACTGTTAGTATTGTAAAACAATCTTCAAGTTCTAATTTAAATCGATTGCAGTGTTTTTGAGAGTTGCAAATATCTATTGTTAATACTATTTTTTTAAAAAATAAATTTTGCTTTTATTTACATTAACAAGTAAATTATATTACATTAATCGACGATCACTTCCTATGTTATAATTGCAGTTTGAATGTTATAATTGACTATTTGTTAGTTTGCATTCAGAATAGTTTATATTATCTGTTTAACAAAGTTTATTTAAACTTCTTTGTATCAATAATTTCACTATCTGTTGTCAAGTTGCAATCTTTGATATCTACATAAATAAATTGGAGCATAAATAAAGGTGGAGTTCCATCTTTATTGTTTAAAGGACATTGCTTTGCTTTCATGTATCTATGTATATAAATATATATGGATATAAGTGGGCTGCGCATAATAATAATAATAATAATAATAATAATAATAATAATAATAATAATAATAATAATAATAATAATAATAATAATAATAATAATAATAATAATAATAATAATAATAATAATAATAATAATAACAAATTGTTTAACTTAAAATAAGAAGCTAAACACATTAAAAAATGTAACTAAATGTATTGAGTGGATTGACTTTAAAAAAAGCTAATTTTTGTTTAATTAAAGTATGTCAATATTTTTCCATGCTAAAAGAAAAAGTTAAAGAATCCCAAAATTTTTTGTATTGTATGTTTTACATGCGCTTACGTGCGTATGGGAAACATGTGTGTACAAACCTTTAATTAACAGATAAGTTTTAAAATAGGATTTAAATATAATAATTTATTATCCTGAATGTGTAGCATGAAAAGAAAGATTTTTTTAAATAAGTGACATAATGATGTGGTTTGTCATTTTAAAGTTACATATATATTAAAAGTCTAAATAATGATAATTAAAAAAATATTTATAAAAAATAATAAAATTTTCCATAGTGTTAGAAAAATTTATTAAAAGATATTTAGATCACAAATGAGTTTGCGGAAATTTATTTTTTGGACTTAGTTATAAAGTTTCTGTAGTTTAATTCTTGTAACCTGGATAAGATATGACCCAATTGAAAGATTATAAATTAGACTAATTTATTTTAGAAATAGTCATTCTTTCTTGTTTTTCAATTCAATTCTTGTACAGTTGAAATACAAAATAACTCTCGGGTTTATAAAATTGAAACAGGATGTTTAAACCCCAAGCCATTTTTTTCACGACTGCGCAACACCTAGGAATCTATTGCTGGATGATCATCACGTTTCATAAAAGTAAACAACAATTTACCACAGAAAGAATAATCAGACCTGACCTATCCTCAAATGACTAATAATATTTGTAAGTTAAAAAAACTAGCATTCAAACTATTAACATTTAAACTTATTCCTACATCTCTAAATAATATTGATATTAATTGATAAATTTATCTAACCTACATGAATTAATTATTTTATTAATTTTTATTTTTACATTAATTAGTTAAAATTAAATCGAAAGGCTGCGAACCTCTTGTGCTTATTATAATACTTATCGAACAGCCAATCAGATGTTATGATGGCTGTCTGAATAGTGATCAAACAGTAAACACAGGACAGAGAATTTTAAAAGAAAAGGGCAGTCCACCTTCTTCTTTACTTGTCTTTCTATATATCTAACCCAGTCTGAAGCATTTAGGTTTGAAAGGATGAGGCTTTAAATATCTTCACATTTAACTCAATGAGTCTAAATTACAAGCATACAGTGCGAAATCCTATGTTTTATTACGCAGTAGTTTTTAGATATTATAAATTGCAGTAACGCATGTAAATTAGTTACAAATATAAATAATTTTCATAAGATTTTTATGTTACCTTTGATATTTATATTACTCATCTACATCAATGCATACCATCAACTGGACATCCAGAAGAATAGAATAATCACAAGGAATGAAAAAAAACCTGTTTATTTTGTATTATCAAATTGTATTTAATATTTGTAACTGTTAAAAAATATTTTTTCTTTAGCTACAGAAGATTGAAGTGAGGTTAATTAATACCCATATAAAAGTATATTATTTTATAAGAAATATTTTATTGCCACAATATAATTTTTGCTGCATACATCATTTTTAATATATATTAGAAATAGTATAAATATATTTAATGCTTATAATAAATAATACACACCTGCTATATAAACATTTATAATTTAATAATAATTACATATAAAAAAACCTTTTTCAGCACATGGTTTTATGCCTTTTTCAAATATTAAGTATATACTTTAATGCTGCTCATTTATTTCAGATAGAGCACCATCTAGTGTTTTATAATGGAAGTAAAATAACAACAATAACAATGTCAAAACGGCAGTCAAATAGAATAAAAAAATTTTCATATAGTGTGACCATGTAACATAATAATAAACAGAATAAAGAATACATACACTATACAACTTTTTAATTGACCAATAGTTAACTAAATTTATTAATGGTTTAAATGTTCATACAATTATTTTAGTTATGTTTAATATAAAATGTTATATATACATTTGTCTTCTTTTTGGATTTTTAATGTAATTTAAAGATTTAATAATTTTTTTAGCATTTATTTTAAATCCATATGTTAAATAGTGAATATATAAAACAGATTTATCCTTTTTCCTTTTAATTACTTATCCTTAAAATTTACCTTTAACTGTTTCCCTGTATGAATATAGCTAATCATAATGCAATGATCACAATTAATTTTATATACAATTCCTTCTTTGTATTTTATATTGTCTCTTAATATATAATTAAACCACTAAGCATCACATGATCACTACCTCATACTAGCACATAATTGTTATTAAACAATTCAAAACAAAGCAAAACTCTCCACACAGTAGTGCCATCTTGTGCCAACAAGAGCAATCAATGCACAAGCCTTCTGGCATCAATTGATTGCTCTTGTTGGCACAAGATGGCCATACTGTATGGAGAGTTTTACTTTGTTTTGAATTGTTTAATATATAATTACCTATGAATTTATACAAACTTTTACTATTCAACCATCTAAATATTTATACGCTTATGAATATAATTTTTGTTTTTTATTAATTTTGGAATATTATAAAAATTTCATCCATTTCTTATTTGAATTATTGTTACTATCATCATTATAATCATTTTCTATATGAATGTTATTTTTTAATATAGATTTTTTATAATTAAAAAAGATATTTTTAATGGTTCTAGGGTTATATCAATAATCATTATATAATTTAATAAATAAATTTTTTTGTAAATCAGCTATATTTTATCTATATTAAATTTATCATTCTATATTTAAAATTAGAAATGACAGCCATCTTTTGTACCCATGCTTGTTGTGAATGGGCACAACAGAAGACAGTCTATAAAAGTTTTAAATATAGAAATGATAAATATAATACAATTATAAATGTAGCGGATTTACAAAAAATCAATTTATTAAATTATAAAAAGATTATGGATATAAGTCTTAAAACTATCAAAAATATATCATTCAATTCTAAAAACCTACATTTAATAATAACATTTCTATTCAAAATGTTTATAATGATAGTAACAATAGTTGAAATAAAAAATGGATTGAACTTTTATATTACAAAATTTATAATTCATTAAGTAATAACAAAATTTATATTGATAAGCATATAAATATTGGGATGATCAAGTAGGAAAAGTTTGGAAAAATTAATAAGTAATTATAAATTGACTGCAGAAAGGAGTTTGCAGTTAACTGAAAGAAGACCTTTTGATTTCTCTTAGAGGTTTTAAAGTAACTGAATAGGGTAAATTCCTAATGTCTGATCCATATATGTAATTGTTCCTATAGTATACAAACAAGAATGGGCTATTCATCAATATGCATTAACCAGGGTGGTGAGTTTATTGTCTTTTTATCTTTGAGTTTAAAATCAAGAAACCCCATGATGTTTCTTCTCAGTTGCCTGATAGCTTTCTTGAAGGCAAAGTGAATGTATATGAAAATGAATTTTTTATTTTTAATAAATAGTTTCAATCATGACAGATAAAAATAAAGCATTGCCCTTATTCTCAGAAGAATGTAAAGTTGCCAGTCAAACAGCTGTTGGTGAATGAAGACAAAGGGTGCTAAAAATCTCCTTATTGCAGACCTAGGCTTCCACTTGATGAAAACATTTTATACAACTACTTATAACCAAGTGAAGGAAGATTGCAAGAATTGGAAATAAAGTGTCTCATATTGAATGGGACATCATTAGACTTTGTGAAATTAGAACAAAAGATGAAGAAGCAATTGATTTAAAAAGTGGACATGTACAGTACTACAAATGAACAAATATTGGAATTACAAATGCAGTAGGATTCATTATAAATAAAAAGTGGAAGAACAATATTGTGGAGATTGATGCTATATCAGAGGGAGTGGAAAGATTAGTTATTCAACTTAATATAATACATATCAAATGCAGATAATTCAGGTTTATGCCTCAACACGTTTTCATTGTGATAAAGAAGTGGAGGATTTTTATATGGATGTACAAAAGGATTTTGATCAGCTGAAACAACATACTAAATTGTCATATAAAACTTTAATGCTAGAATTGGTGAACAATTGAAAGATGAAAGTGCTGTAGATAAATTTTATTTTGGTGATAGAAATGACAGAGGACATAGATTGTGGAGCTTGCAGAAAAAGAAAAACTTTATATTATGAATTTTTTTTAAAGAAAAATGTTAAATGCAAATAGACATGTAAACATCCAAATAAAGACATAGCAGAATTAGGTTATATTTTGACTAATAGAAAATATCTATTTCAAGATTGTAATGGTCTTAATAAATTCAATACAGAAAGTGATCATCAATTAGTAAGACGTAAAATACACATTAATGCAAAACTAGAGGGAAAAAATTAAGAAAAACAATGTTCACAGTTAATACTTCTAATCTTCAGAAATATGCCAGTGAATTTAAATTAGAACTTACAAATCGTTTGTAAATATTAACTGATTTTACACATGATTCACATTTGAATGAAATCAATAAGAAGATACTGATACAATTTTAAAACTGCAATAAATATAGCTGGTATAAAAAAGCAGCAATTGCGGATAAAATATCTACTGAGGCACGACAAAGAAAAGTAAGAATATGAAAAAATATAAAAATAATCCATAAAGAAAGATTGAATAATTAGAATTTTGTAAGATGGTGTAAAAAGTGTTGATAATGATATAAGAAAAGGATAAAAGTCCTATGAGTGTAACACAACGTCTTGGTATTGATAGGAAACATTTCCGCAATAAAATTAAAGTAAACTGGCTTTGAATAAGACTGCAGTACAGTCGAAAATTATGTGTATGTGTACATAAGTACAATAAAAAGTTTTTTGCTAAAAAGTGTTAAAAGTGTTTGGATAAATTGGATTTATATAAAAAAAGAAAGTCGAATTGTTACTAAAAAAGAGATGACATCATGAAACGTGAATAAGAATTTTATCAAAAATTATATAGCAATAAAGAACAAGGAAAATCACATTCTACGATTATTATATCTTATGAATTGCCCTGGATTTTAAGTGAAAAAATGAGACATGCAATTAAATTTATAAAGAAAAAACTTCAAGTAATAATGGAATTATAATCAATATCATAAAGAAATGGGTGAAGAAATAGATTGTTTTGGCAAATATATCAAATGTCTAAATGATAAAGATGTACCAGATGATTGGAGGAATGTAGAATTAATATTTAAAAAAGGTGATGAAGAAGCTATTAGAAATCATCAAACTATCAGACATTTATTAGTTCTATATAAAAATTTTAGTAAGATAATTACAAATCATCTACAGAACACTTTTCTATTTTAACTATCCAAAAGAATAAGACAAATTTAAAAGTGATTTTAGTACATTGGATAATATCCAAATATTAAGAGAAGTTATAAAAAAAGTCAGTGAATATGAGTTGTTATTATGCTTTGGATGTGTAGATTATATAAAAGCATTTGATTTTATAAGCATTTTTTTGTGATTAAAGTATTGGATCATTAAAGTATAGACCCGGGATATTGTCATATTCTGAAGAATATTTTTAAAAATGTAACAGCAACAATTAGATTACATAATGATACTAGCAAAATTAACATTGAAAAGGGTGTAAGACAAGATGAATCCATATTTCCAAAACTTTTTATAGCAGTGTTACAAGAAGTATTTTGTGGATTAAAACGGGAAGTTAAGAGAACAAAAAAAATGGAGATTGTTTAACTCATCTAGATTTTGCACATAATGTAGTTAATTTTGCAAATAAATCTTTACAGCTTAAAAAATGTTGAAATAGTTGGTCAAATGAAAGTAAGAAAGTAGGATTAAAGGTAATATGTTAAGTACTTAATGTTCAATGGATTTTCTCAAAAGATTAAAATAAAGATTCATAATAATGAGTTAGAAGAAGTTAACATTTACAAAGACTTATTACTACAGATGAAAATATAATGGATGGTATTAATCATAAAATTAGAATGCTTTTGGTGGAAATAACTTAATATTGAAAATAAATATGTCTATGTATTAATAATTTTTATGAATCTTTCATTAGACTTAGAGATTATTCACTTAATGAATAATGTTTCTGTAGTGTAATTTTCACAACACTACTCTCATACAAGGTATGGACTTGTTTCTATCCATTTTTTAACAGTTTTGGAGGGGTATAATCATAAAAATATGACCAACGACATGTAAAAAAATGTATGTTTCCCAAAATGCACATTTTATGTTCAATCAGCGCTCATCAGTTCGTCCAGATCACAATCTCTTCCACATATCTTTATCATTCATTGTTCAGTATATATAAATCGGCATTTACTACAGTTTAATTGTTAAATAAAAGTGGTGTAGTGAAAATAGCACTTCAGAAATATTCATAAAATATGCTTACGTATTTGAAGGTGTTTTTTTAATAAACGCATTTACCAATTCTTACTTATGGATTTGAGACTTGAACAATTAAAAGATGAGCAATACAAAAACTTTAGATCACTTAAAAATAGGGAGATGCATGCTAGAAAAAACAAGAAGAAATTGAATAGGAAATTCATGGGTGAATGAACAAACAAGTATTATGGACATCAGTGAAAGAATTAAAAGACTGGGATTGAGCTGGACATATTGTTAGAAGAGATAATAATAGATGGACAATTGAAATTGGAAGGTACTCAGCAATAAACAAATTTTCTACACCACAAATTCAAACCTGCTTTGTTGTTAAACGTTTGAACATTTTCTAAATCCTTAAAATTATTGATCTGCTAAATTTTAGTAGGACACATGCTAAGTAAACACATCTTTCCTCCAGAATTTGTTTTTAATTAGAATAATTTCTTTTTATAATTTATGGTTTTCCAACATTTGTAAGTGTGACTTAGCTGATAAATTTAACTTTTTTCTTTAGGATTTGTTTTCATTAATTAAAAATAGTAAATAATAATTTGGTATAAGAAAGTTGTGATGTGATGTGATGTACTGTAGCTTCTTCTTAAACGAAGTCAAGAATCTCTCAGCAATTATGCTCAGAGAAATCTGTTAGCTATTCAATTTTACATTCCCCAATCCAAGTTTTCCCATATTCTGCTCCATCCCATTTCCACAACATAATCTTTGTCAACTCTATGGCCTTTATATCTAAATCTCCCTTATCTTTTTCCAAACCCAGCATAAAAACCAACAATCCAATTTCTGTATAATCACTTTTTTCATATTTATTCTTTCATAACTTCATTATATGTGCTCTTTCTGTTTTCAAGCATTTACATTCAATTAACAGATGCCTAATATTTTTTGTTCCTTCCTTACATAATTTACAGACTAAATCACCCATATTTTTTTATTTACATGTATATTCTCTTGTTGCTCAATATATTATCTCGCACCTAATATTGTGTTTATTTCTATATATATTTAAACTCTTTTTACTCTCCATATTAATTCTCCATTTCTCTAACTCCCTATTCTTTATTAATAAATCTATTCTTTTATCCCATTCCTTACTACTATAACACTCAAAAATCCTCCTAACACAATCATCCCATCTTTTGTACAAATATACTGATATAAATTCTTTATCCAAATCTTTTGCATACCGCATTACCTTTCTCACCCATCTTGTTACCTGCCCTTTACTCATAACCCAATTTTAATACAGTAATTTAATACACCTTTACTAACATATAATGCATCATTACCATATGTTAACCCTGCTACTGCAACTCCTTTCCATATAATTCTAACTATATCATATTTATTATATGAAAACACTGATAATTTCATTATCAATCCCTTTCTTTTCTTTGCTTCAGTTGTCTAGATTTATTATCGTGTGGCACCGCCTAGTGAAATTAATATCAAACTATTTTATCAATTGCAGAGATGATTTTTTTTTCTAATTTATGGTATTCAACATTTGGACAATATGGTATGCTCTTATTTATTAGAATTTTTTTTTAAAGATTTGGTTTCATTGTGTAAAGCTTGATATAGTATAAAACACTCTGAGATATTTAAAAATATAGATTTTTTTTAAAGATTTTGACATATCCAGTGTTTGAGAACTGATAAATTTTATCCATTGGTTTTAACAAGTTGTATTTATTAGTTTTAATTGGATAGAAGTAAAGAATATATATATTTTAAAAAAATTGTATCTTTCCAATTTGCTGAGTTAAAAATAAAAGTAAAAAAACCTTGAGATAGTTAATAAAGTTTAATGATTTAATTTTCTAAATTTTAAAGGATATAAGATTTGATTTTTAGAGTTGTCGCATATTTTTTTATATTACAAAATATATTTTCTATAAATTTGGAAATTTTAAAATGTATTATCAATTTAAGTGGCAAGTAGTTTTAAATAATGGTTTTGATAATAATAGGATATATAATGGTTGATTTGCAAATAAAGGGATTAAGAGACTAGTATCAATTCTTGAAAAAACAACAACTAATATTTGAATTCATTAGATCAATGGAACAAAATTTAGCCACAACGTAATGCTATGGTGGTCATGGATGATGACACATATTACAATAAAATCCTAGCTTTATTAAATAAAATTTATACAAAATCTAAAAGATATCATACAACTTATTTAGAAAAAGCGATTAAAACAATCATTAATAAATCTCCAATTGAAAAACCAAAGCCAAAAAATAAAATTACTATTGTGAGATATCTTATGTCTGTAGAATCACCTATTTATCATATCTTAGCTAGGTTTCTATCTGATTCAATAAAACCTGTAATTCCATTTTTTAAGTCATATATAAAGAACTCAATAAATTTCTATTTTAAAAACATCTAAAAATTAATACAGATGATATTTTGATCAGTTTATTTACCAATATTCCAGTTGATGAAACTTTGATTATCATTTCTAACCAATACAATTTACCTGATTATTTTTTTGCTTTGTATAAATATTGTCTTTCAAACACATATTTTATGTATGATAGATAGCATTATAAACAAATTTTGGGAGCATTATAAATAAATTTTTGGTATTCCTATGGGTTCTCGTATTTTAGGACTAATAGCTGATTTGTTTATGGAATATACAGAAACTCATGCCTTAGAATCGGCATCTTTAAAACTTTTTGTTTGGCTGAGATATATAGATGAAACATTTGTTATCTGATAGCATGGTAAAAAATATTTGGACTTTTTTTTTATCACATTTAAATAATATCCATCTGAATATTACATTTACAATGGAAATATAATCTGATGGGAAACTTACCTATTTTGATGTTCTTATTATTAAGAAACTAAATAATTTTTTTATCACTCTCAGTTTTTAGAAAAAAAACTACATATATGGACATCTCATTATCATTCAGCCCAGATTTTTTCTAAAGCCAAAACACTATTAACCAAAGTAATTATCTTTTCATATAAATCATATCTAAAAGAAGAAATACACCAGATAAATAATGTATTATTAGGAAATAGTTATAATAAAAAAAATTATACACCAAGCCTTATTTTTAAGATAAAAATACCACAAATTAAAAAGAAAAGAAAGAAACAACTATTAGGGTTTGTAACTCTCCTTATAAACAACATAGTAATTTTCTAATTAATCACACAGATTCAATCCCTCTTGAAGCTCAAGGATTTTATGAAATTTCATGTGGTGTTTGTAAGTCTTCTTATTGGGTTGAGAAATCGTTACATCAGTACTAGAAAGGACGAACATGCTAATGCAGTGAAACAACATTCATCATCATCATTACTCTTCATTCATGCTATGGTTTCAGGTCAAAATATTGATTTTTCTAAGACAAGGATCCTATGCAGATGTGAAAGTCTACACCAAAGTAAGACCAGAGTAGCTATTGAGATACGAAAAAGACCAAATTGTATCAACAAATGCGATGACACACGTAAACTTCTTCCTATTTGGGGGAAAAAAAAAAACAAATTTCCCCGAACTTTTATTTATTTTTCAATTTTTTTTTTCAATTTTATATACCGAGTTTTTTTCGTTTTGGAACTTTTTTTTTTCATATGTCAAATGTGTTGACCTGGGCAGCTGTGTGAAAGGCAGATATGTTAACCACTAGGCCACCAACGCTTGACTAGCAGAACTTTAACAATTATTGTGAACAATGTTTACAATATCTCTACAACTATCTTTATTAATATAATTTATCCAAACCAAATGCTATTTTGAAATCCTATTACGTTAGATAACTGATATCTACGCTCTCGTTATTATCATAAATTTATATTTGCATTGTATTTCATTATTATTGCATAGTCAGTTCTTATAATTTATTACTTTTTATTTGTTAGTTTTTAGTCATATGCTGGCTAAAAATGATATTAAAAGTATATTGTTAATGTTTAGTAATGCCCATCAAATATATCTTCCCTTCTTAATTATTCAGTGTAATAACTAGATTAATAATTTTGTTAGCCTCTTTCCTTAGCATGATTAATATGCTATTCCAAGAATGGGGTTGAGCTAGTTTAGCTGATGGAAGCTATTTGTTTAGGCACAATTAATTTATTATATACATATATGTATTTAATTATGCGTTGCGAGTGTATCTTTACTAAGTACATTTGAACATTGCGTCTTGCTATATTTCTGATGGGTTTGTGGTGGCGGCTACTCATGTCCACTTAGTTCAGATATGACTATCTTTAGAACTGGAATACGATGGTCCAGATCATGTTTAAACTCGAAACGAGTACCTGAACTAGATATGTTCTTATTATGGTGAATATTCAATGCTGATGTCTGTGAATAATTACTCACTCGCACCACAACCTTATTTTTTAGTTTTATTTAGCACTGTAGTATATATATATATATATATATATATATATATATATATATATAATATTTATATATATATATATATATATATATATATAAACATTACAAGCATAAAACTAAACTAGTCAATATAAAATCAAAATTACCCCAAAACCAAAATTAAACCAGACCAGCATAAAAATAATATCAAAACACAACCTAAGGTTTCACTGCTACAAGCAGACTTCTCAAGTGTAAAGAACTACAAACATTACACAATATATATAATATTAAAAACTACCCATAAATCAATTCACTTATTTAAGAGTTCTTTTAATATTAAGGGTGGATGGGAAGTGAATGAATTTGTGGGTAGTTTTTAATATTATATATATTGTGTAGTTTTTGTAGTTCTTCACACTTGAGAAGTCTGCTTGTAGCAGTGAAACCTTAGGTTGTGTTTTGATATTATTTTTATGCTGGTCTGATTTAATTTTGGATTTGGGGTAGTTTTGATATATATATATATATATATATATATATATATATATATATATGCGAATCTAAAAGTAGCCAGTTCTTTTCCCTTTGTTAATTAACTTTTTAGCATTAGACTGAAACTTTAATTTTGGTTACAAGGTTGAATCTGCACCTTGAGCTTATTTAGTTGCCCTACTGTTATTGTACATGTGATAGCCATCTTAGCACTGTATTCAGTAATTATCTTGGCTAGATTATTAACTTGTAACATTGGCAAACCATTGCAAAATAAGTTTGGCATATAAGAATATTATAGTCATGTTTTTATTATCTGCATAAACATATACATATCTCTATTTAAATGTTAAAGATTAGAGCACTGTACTAATAATCTTATTGACTATGTAACACTTGTGTGAATTGATTCATATATATATATATATATGTAAATTTATAAATAAATATTTGAAAATACAGTACTTAATAGTTTATAAAAAATATATGTATAACCGTCACTTAGAAGCACTTTCAACTAACTTGTAGCTTTGTCAACTATCACTTATATATATATATAATAAATCTATTTAAAATATAATTAATATAATTTTTTGTTTTGCTTGATTTAATTAATTGTTTTAATAAATCTATTTAAAATATAATTTGTTTCATGTCTGTTTATTTGCAATCCAACCCCAAAACCCAATTCTTTTATGGTTTTATATGTATAATATGCATTACTTTAGTTAAATTTATTAGCATATTAAGTAGTTTATTTTAACCCTTTAGTTAATTTGTTAATTTTCTTTGAATCTCATGTTTCTCCCTATTTGGAGCTGGCTCACTGAACAAATTGAGACTGAATGTAACCTCAGAAATGTCATTCATGAGGTATTAAATCATCAAGTACTGGTAGATGAGTTGAAGTTTGATCAGAGTCAAGATCTCAACATCTCATTTTGGCCAGCTTTGGTGTAATTTTCTTGGACTCTGGATTTTGTTACTTGAATGTACAAATCTGACCATTACAGGCTCTCCACATATAAGCTTTCTGATATTGATTATTATGCAAAATTCAAATTATTACATTAATTATACAATACTTCTTAATGGGTTTACATACAACACATATATTGATATGTGCATAGACATGCATTTTATAATATACAATGAATACATTTCAATTGACAATTAATAAAATTTAAAGAATAATCAAAACTTATATATGTATTCTATTTGATTAATATAAAACAAAATTTAATTTATTACACTGTGGCTTACATAGAAGTTTCAATAAATTTACTTAAAACACATTCAGCACACACCATTGCACAGATGTGTGGTATAATTCATTATTTAATATTGTCATAAATCTATAAATGATATTCAGTTTTATATGTATTTATTAACATATTTAACATACATGTGTGCGTGTACTGAGTTGCAGATGCACACTAATGTCTATAACATATATTTCATTTTGTCAAAATAAAAGTATTAAAAATTATTTTCATAGTCAATTATTTGTTGAATATACATAAAGTTCACTACTTTAATAATAAAGGTTTTCCTTTTTTTAAAAAAAATAAAATCATTCTTGACAGACTACTTTTTTTAAAAAAAAAAACAGGATGTCAATTAATTAATTCTTTACTCTTAGATTTTTAATCCAAGCAAAATTATTTGTGTTTGTTTCACTTTTAAAGTGTTTTTTTTTAATAAATGAAAAATAAAATCATTCTATATATACATATTGATATCACAGTTTAATTAATTGTAACATCTTTATTTAGAATATAGAATTGTCTATTAACTCTTTACTTTTTTATTTTTAATCCAAGCAAAATAATTACTTGCACTTTGAGTTATATTTCTTAATACCATTTTAAGAACTACTGAAATGACTCACCAATTATTCTATATACATATATGTTTATCTGTGCTTCTCTGCATATAATTGAAATACCACCCATATAACTACTTCTTCAGTAAGGTGAGGTTTTCTTGGTGAGAGCGAGTCCAGGATTGTCTCATCAAAAAAGGTTTAGTCCATGTATTGTCATCATCAGGAAATTATAACTAGATAAATGTTGGCATTGATTTGGTTACACATAGACTTCAGGCCAGCATTGTTCACATTTAAGGCTATAGAGAGAGAGAAGTAAGGCTTCCTTTTAGATGCATCTAAACTCCTGCATAGGGAAAAAGCAGCAGCTGACTCCTGTCTTGACTTCAGCTACATCTAATCCATGGCAGTTATCTGTGTAACTCTGAAAACCAATTGTACCAATTGCTTCTCAAAATATTATTAGTAGCCAAACTTTATTCTTTTTATGAACTCTTTTTAAATGGTCAGCTGAGATGACAAAATCACTAATTAAAAACTGTTTTATCTTGATCAAAAACAACTTTAATGCTTTTGAAAGCAACTTTGACATTTTGATCAAAGTATGATATACAAAGATTTCTACATAAATAGAAATTTATCAATTAATTAAAAATATTTCAAAATAGATAATAGAAATTGTTTACAATTATCAGTTCTATTTTAACATAACACATGCTTGTTATTTTCAAAATAAGAACATAATATTAATATTTATTTAGACTTTTTTAATGCTTAATTTATAATAAAATTTTATTTTAAATTCAGAATTATTTAATAACCCTTTATAGGATTATTTTATTTCCATTGATATGTAGAAAATATCTACACATTTTTGTCTGTGTTTATTTCTATCTTTTCTTTCAACTTTATATATTTTTGTGCACACACACTATGTTATTGTGTGCCATGTAATAGAAGTATATATATATATATATATTGTATCTAACTGAAGTGTCACTTAGTTCCAAGAGGTAATCAAGGTTATCTTAGCTTAACCTTTTATTTAAAATTTCGGATTTAAAAAAATAATGATGATAAAAATGGAAATTAACTTAGTTAATTATTAAAATAGGATAATCTAAATATTTTAATAGTGTCAGTTGGTTTGATAAGCAATGTTAGGTAATAATTTAACATAAGTAAATGTTAAAAAATAATTGTGAATTGATAAATAGTATTAAATGTATTCTAAAATAACTATAGTATCATCCATTCTAATGTCTAAAGAATAATAATAAGATATTATTATTAAGTTGGAATAAGTAAGTAATAAATTTTAAAAAAGAAATGATATGTAAGTTTTTATTAAAAAGAAATAAGAATATTTATTATTAGTTTTATAGTTGAGCATTTCAGTTATAAAAGTTAGTTAGATTAAATAATCATTAACATTTTATTGTTGTAATTTTAAAAATAATTTTAAACAATTAATGTAACACCAGATGTATGTGAGAATATGTGCATGCAGAGACATGGAAACATAAGAATAAAAAAAATAATTTAACTCCCATATTGTTTAAAATAAGTAAATAAAGCAAATGTGTGGATAAAATTATTTTAAATGAAATATTTAAGGGTTTAGTAAAAAATATAACTTTGAATTTCATATTTATTACTATTGTGTTATGTAAAATATCATTAAAAACATTTATTGCATAATATTTGTTAATAATAAAATTTTGACTTTGCAGCTGAAGGTCACATGGTATAAAAATTATATTGATTACATCAGTAGATTGATTCCACAGCTGGTTTGTCAGAATATTAAAATTTAATAAAAAATAATTTTTATTGGTTTTTAAATGAATTGTAGGTGGATGAAAAATTGTGAGATAAAATGGATATTGAGGGACCATTCTGGGACTGAACTTGTTTCGATTCAACTGGTGTGGATCTTAAAAATTTTATTAATAAAAGTTTTTTTTTTTAAGAACTTGATATTTCTAAAAAAAATACAAGTCTGTCTAAAATATTTAAAATTGTCTTGTAATGAAGGAGGGCTAAAAGAAAAGGTAATCCATTTTTCTGACAATTTGAATTTCAGTCAAGGCATAGAAATTATAGTTAAAAATGTCTAGAATAACTAAAGCATCTCACATAGTAAATGACTTTAACTTGTTTAATTTTCTTTACATGGAAATAAAGTTAAGGAACAAATTATTAATCATTTCCATAGATAAGCGTTCGGTTGTATTAAACTATTTTGAAAATAAAATGCTAATTATTTTTCCTGTTAGATTAAAAGTATATGTAAAAAAAAAGAGAATTTTTTTTTTAAAGTTTAAAAAATAACATTATAAAGAAGCTGCTATGTTCGATTACAGTGAAACTATAAAGAATGATTTTTTTTTTTAAAAAGAAAAGTTATTACTTATATCTTGACATATATAAAAATGATTTGTTTAGCTAAACGCAAACAAATAATACATACATTTTAAAGGATAATTCTTATTTACACCGTAAGAAAGGACATGTATTTGGAAATAAAACTTTAAAGCAATCTATAATGATTAATAATAAATTAATAATTATTGAGTACATTATAAATGGTCATACTTGCCAGTATTTAAAAATAACTTTATGGCATTAATTATAGCATATAAGCGGAGAAATGTCTTGAACAGTAAAAAAATTTCTACTCTCATATTTAAAAGTAAGCAAAGGAAAGTAATTTTAAAAATAAATATGTCTTGGAATATTATTAGGAAACTATTTAAAAAACTATATTTTAAAAGAAGTGTTTTCCTAAAAGAGGATAAAGAACTTCAGATAAAGAAATATATATTATTATTATTATATGCAATTTTGAACTTGGGATCCTATAAATAAATTAAAGTGTGTTCAGCTGAAGAATTTATTTTGTTTCAGGCCGGCTTAATCTTATTATTTAATATTTTTTTAAAAATTGTTTAAAAAAATATTATTAATGAATTATTGAACATTTTCGTTTGGAAATGATTGCCATGTATATAAATGTATTAGTTGACGCTTCAAATTCAAATCGATATCTCAACCTGAATAAATTGTCTACACGTTATGAAATGGAAAAATCATCACTGAGTGGAAATATGAACTTAGATTAATGTATTATTATTTTTTTTATGGTCTGCTTTATTGGTTTTTTTAAAAAAAAAACCATAAAATATTTATGCTATTAATTTTTTTTGTAACACTTTTGCATAAATATACAGGTAAACTAGGGTTATAATTTTAAAATAAAATAGGTTTATTTGAATGAGCAAATGTTTTTTGCCATTCTTAAGTAGATTTAGTTTATTTATCAAGCATTACACTAGCTAGTTTCTATTTAATAATTTTATTATAGAGATTTAAATATCACAGTCTTATTTTTATATAAATGGGATGTATTACTCAATTTTTATTTTAGGTTTACTAAAGAAGTTTATCAGAGAATATCCATTCATTTGTTTTATGAATGTTATATTAATAATAATTACAAATTTTTTATATTCATTGAGAAGTAAATATTCTTGCATTTAATTTACAATTTTAAAAGTCCACTAGTACTATATTTTTAGCATTTAATATTTTGTTATGTGTGCATTGTGCCTTGCCTAGAATTTTATATGCATTTGAGTTTAAAGTATTTTCTACAGTAGTCATTTGACACATAGTTTGCTTTGTTGGTTCGAACATTGGATATACGTTTTGTATTTTATAAATTTCTTGGAAATAACTTAGTTAGTTTAAGTGAAGTATATATCTTGCTATTAGTTAGAATTTGTTAGCCTCAAGAATTAGGCTTAGTTAATAGTTTTTGAATATGCTTATGGAGTAGATAAAATCCTCCATCCTTATTGTATTGTATTTCCATGATTTGATAGTGCGTATTCCCAAAGGAGGGTTATTGTATTGTATTTTTCAGTGATGACAATCACATTTATAAGCATTGAAAATCCCATGAGAGGATTGTGCTTTTCTGGTGCATCTTTTCTGTTCCCAGATACACTGTAGATAAATTCCAGGTATCTTCATTTCTGTCTCAAGGTTAGGTATTTTTGAAAGACACCACATTCTTTTCCAGCTCTGAGGAGCCTAGTATTTTTATATTTTTTGCCTATCATTCATGATGACTTAATGCTAATTCCACCACAGTAGGTGATGTTGCATTTGTTTTATATTTGTGATGACAAGATATGCTTGTTTGAGGAAATGTATTTCTTCAGGTAGTTGTAGCTAATTTAAGGCTCATAGGTATATCAATGTTTGAATTGTGTTGCTATGATAGTTTTATCACACACAAGCTAACCAACAATAAGTTATATTTATTTTAAAGTATGTTAAATATGCATATGGTATAAGTGGCAATTCATACATACTAATTTAATATTTTTATCCGGAATTTCGCTGCTGGATTGGTAAGTCTGTTACATCATTATCTTTAAAACATTGAGGGAATAATTTTATGTGGACGAAAGTTATTTAAAAAAGTATAACTGATCTCTGATGAATGATTGCCCCATACACTTAATTTAGTTTAATTTTAATATTAGCTTAATCTGATTTAAACATATATCTAGCTGTGATATTAGTTATATCCGTGAAACTAGTGATGATATTTTTAAAAAGTATTGTTGAATATGCTTATTCCAACTTAGCATTTGTTAAGTTGAGGAGTATAAAATTAAGCTTAGAGTTTTCAATATAAACCTAGTTCTGTGTGTCATTCTGATTATTAGATGACACAATAATGTTATCAATTAATCTAATAAAGAAGGATAGTAGTGTGCTTATTAAGTACATATGATAATTAAAGTTTAAAATATATATATATTTGAGAAAAATGTAATTATTAAAAGAAAGTAACAGTGAATAACCTTTGTAGGTTATTAAGTGTATTAGTGTAAGTTAAATAAAACTGTTAAGAGTCCAAATAATTGTATTAAATCTTAGTGCGGTATTGGCATTGTTTGTATTCTAATTACATTTATAAACATTTCTTCTCATTATTAATAAATCAAATTATTATTATTTCAAAAGTTTTGTTTGTTTGTTTTACTTTTATATGAAAATATATTATTGTCTTGGGTTCCAAGTTCACAAAATCTTAAAAATTTAAAGTTATTGAATCTTCACTTTAGAAATTCACAAGGATATTCTAAGTTAATTAAATATAATTGATATTGTCTTGAAAATTAAAAAGAAACTACGTTAAAGTAAATGATTCTCACATTGAATCATAAATACAGATAATTGCATTATAGCAGATACATAATTAAATACTTAGTTAAAAGTTTATTTTTTTAAAATTATCAGTATATCTTTTCAGACTAAAGATTATGCATTATCAGATTAACAATATTAGTACTTCAGAAGAATATTTTAATTAATATTATTTTAAAAGTTGCACATTATCTTATATTCACCGCACATCATCTATCATCATATTAAATCTTACATATTTAAAGAATTCTAATCCATTGGCATTTGAGGTCTTTAGTGGTTGTCTGTGAGTATGGAAAGGCATTAAAGGTACCCTTGCGCTTTTCTCTGCTCAAGTAATATCTTAGATAATAGGCCATTATTAGTTTAAATTTAAATTGATTCATTAAATTTTGGTGAATTAATATATGCTTTGTTTATTATTTTAAGATTGAACATCTTATAATTATTTTATGGTCAGCTAAGATGTCACTTATTTATTTATTAATCACAGTAATTCTTTGTTAGGCAACTTAAACTTTAATTTTACACAAGAGTTTTAGTTTTAAAATCCCTGAGGTTATTTACTCTTGCTGTTTTAGTAAATATAATTCTGTAAGATAATCTTGTAAAACAAAGTATCATTAGTCTTATTCAGAGAGTGTATGATTGATTGGTAGGATTAATATGGTAATTATGGATTAGTGATTTTTAAATAATCCTTGGTATGGTTTAGTATTAGATTATTATTAATATACTATAGTCGGTATAGTTCAGCAGTGTTGGATTTGAGTTTTATTTGATTATACATCTCTGGATCATCATCTCTTTTCTTTAAATTTATTGTAACCCCACTGAGCCGAGTAGTTTAGAGTCTCTTATTTATATTTCATTTTATATCATTTTAATTCTATTCCATTTTTTTCATGTCATTTCTAACATCTTTCTATCATCTCAGCCCATTTAAAACATTCGTTAAGAGTTTCTTTTATCATCTCATTTCATTTCTCTGTCCTTTATTCTATCTTTTTCTTATATCTCTCTTTCATATCTTTCCATCATCTCATTTCTTTTCTCTCTTCATTACATATATCATTTCTATTATTTTTCCCATTTCTTTTCCCTCTCAATTCTTTTCTTTTTCATCATTTATCTTTATCATTATCATTACCTCCACATCATTACTTCCATATATTTCTTTCTCTTTCTCTTTCTTTTCTCCCTCTCTCATTTCTTTATTAGCATCATCTCTTCTCTCTCTTTTCTCTTTCTCACACACCCCTCTTATTCTAGTAGGTTACAATTAGCATTTTCTCTTATTATATCTCTCGTTCTTTTTCTCTCTTTCTTTTTCACACCCCTCTCTTATTTCATTATTAGCATTCTCTTTCTTCTTTTCTCTCTCTTTCTCACACCCCCATCTCATTCTAGTTAGGTTACAATATATATATATATATAATCAAAACCACCCCAAAATAAACCAGACCAGCACAAAAAATAATATTAAAACACAACCTAAGGTTTCACTGCTACAAGCAGACTTCTCAAGTGTAAAGAACTACAAAAACTACACAATATATAAAATATTAAAAACTACCCACAAATCCATTCACTTCCCATTCACCCTTAATATTAAAAGAACTCTTAAATAAGTTAATTGCTTCAGAATAATAAATTTTCAATAATAAAGACTCTTTAATTCTTCTTTTGATTTCATTTCTCTCAAAGAAGAATTAAAGAGTCTTTATTATTGAAAATTTATTATTCTGAAGCAATTAACTTATTTAAGAGTTTTTTTTAATATTAAGGGTGGATGGAAAGTGAATGGATTTGTGGGTAGTTTTTATTATTATATATATTGTGTAGTTTTTGTAGTTCTTTACACTTGAGAAGTCTGCTTGTAGCAGTGAAACCTTAGGTTGTGTTTTAATATTATTTTTTGTGCTGGTCTGGTTTAATTTTGGATTTGGGGTGGTTTTGATTTTATATTGACTAGTTTAGCTTTATGCTTGTAATGTTTATATATATATATATATATATATATATATATATATATATATATATATATATATATATATATTGTGAGAATACCATATGAGGCTCACCTAAAACAATTTGTGTTTCTTTGTGAATTTAACTGTGCCTATATCGAATCAACAGATATAAATAACTTAACCTATCTTAAGCTTTTCATGTATCAGCTATATACATAAACTAGTTAGTATTAAAAGAATAATTCTAAAAATGAATAATTTTAATTTGTTTATACACAGACATAAATAAATGTTTCCAACTAATAGTATTTTTTTATTAACAAAAACTTGACATTTGACAAAACCTTAAGTCAACATTGCATTTTTATCAGTTGAAACAAAGGAAATAAACGTTTGGGGTTCATTACAAATTGTATATGTTAAACAATAGAGAGCGTGAGTGTGATTATGTGATATGCTTGCAGAAATTAATCCAGTATAAAAACGAACTAATATTGTTATAACAATAATCTTCTATTTAGTTATTAAGGCAAGAACTACGTTTGTAAATTTAAATGTGTTCGAATTTAGAACACATTTAAGAAAAATTAAAAAAAAGAAGATTCAATATTTTAAAACCTGCTTCAAGTAATGAATTTACTGCCTTTGAATATTATAAAGAACTATATAAAAAAATAATCATTGTAATTAACAAGGTTATAAAAATTATCAACGTCTTCGAAATGAGTTTACAAAATATATATTTAAGAAGACAAAAATTTATAAAGATGTTCTGTGGCTAGATAATTTATGCCAGGGATTTCTACTGATGTTTTAAACCCAAACATGTAAATTTATTCCTACTTAATCAATGCCTAAAATATAATCGTCGTAATTCTCATTTAAAAAGCTGCTTTAATATTGGAGTATTATATTGAAGAAGATGTTAAATATTTTACTACATAAATATTTAAAGAATGAATATCTGGATTGCCTCTTCGAAGGATAATCAATGAACTTTATGTTTCAACATTCATCATCATTTTATTTCGTCTAAGGAGGGATATAAAACCGTATTCTTTCTCATCTTGGATTACTTCATTGTATAATTTAAGAACTCTTAAACTTTATTTCCTTTGTGGATAATTATATTTACTTAGAAAAATTACTTTGTATATTAAAGTGGGGAACTGATAAGATGAACACTTTATTTTTTTTAATTTTATTTAATAAAATTTAGATATTGATATTTTGATATATACTCTGATGGAAATGACAGCTGACTAAGGTAAATGTTTTTAAATTATTTCAATTTGGAAGTATGTTTTATTATATTCCAAATTGAATCTTACATGACAATTAACATAATATATTTTTAAACATACATAACTAATATCAGAATACATTCTATTATTAATCTAGTGTGAATGGATGTTATCGTATATAAACATACAACACACACTGAATCATTGTAATGACACAATAGGTAGATTTATAATGTATCATGTGTATTATTTATTATACGCATGATTTTAAATTATATAAATAATGTAAATGATTACATTATTTTTTTTTTAATTTTAAATAATTTATTAGTGTATATCTATAAGCACAGATTATAATTCTAAATTTTAATGTTTTTATGTGATAATATTTTTGTGTTTTATTACTGATTAAAATGTGTTAAACTTGATTTTAAAATTAAACAGGTCTCGTCTGTTTATTTTATTTAGTCGTTTTATAAAACCAATAATTATAAATATACATATTCACGCATATATATGTTAAATCAACTTAATGATTTAATATTTATAAAGAAGTTATATATAGCTTATACTAAATTTATCATTACTATGGGATACTTATGGAAATGCCTGAAGAGAGTCAATTGCAAATTTCTACTCTGAGCTCGAATTCCAAGAGTAACGAGGTTATTAATAGAGGAGTGAATTGGATTATGTTTTAAATCACATCATCCATGGCATTCTATAAGAAGACTCAAAGTCCGACTATAGTTAGATGCGACTTTCTCGAGTCCTGAAAAGGATCGTCCCGTTATACATGGTGCCCATACTTAAGGCATGAAACAGTAGTTTTCCATTGGTTAAATCCATAGTTTAAAAAAATAAAAAAATATATGAGTATGTTGTGAATTGGTAAAACCACTGAATAATAAATAATAGAGACCTTGAAATAAAATAAACCGATACAATTATAATTTGGGCATTAAAATATATATTATAATAACATCTTATAAAAGTAGGAAAAATGGAATTACATGTAAGGGCATAAGCATAGCATGAAATCTTATGGCATATATTAAATTATTACTTTGAAAGGAAAGTAACTTATATTTATATATATAACAGTAGACATTTTTTGTTAATGATAACTAGAAGTGGGAAAAAGCTAATAATAATGGAAGTAAAAAGTTTCGAAGAATCTTTAAGTAATAAATATAGTGAAATAGAAATTACTTCAATTAGTGATGAACAAGGGTCTTTACAAGTCCTAATGTCTGAGGGATCTGTAGAAGAAATTGAACATCCTTCACAAGTTCATATGACAGATCAAATGTTACCCCAAACACAAAAGAAAACTGAAGCTATAATAGTACAACCTCAAGGAAGTGATAATTATATGGCTCAATTGGTCCGAATGATAATGGATATAAAAACTGATATGGCAACCAAAGCTGATATAAATAATATAAAAGCTGATATAAATGATATAAAAGTTTATATGAATAATATGGCAACCAAATCTGATATAAATAATATAAAAGCTGATATGAATAATATGGCAACCAAAGCTGATAAGAATAATATAAATGCTGATATAAATAAAATGAATGCTGATATGAAGGGAGAAATGGCTAGAATGAATGATAATATGGTAACTAAAGTTGATATGGATAATATGGAAGTGAAATTAAAAGAAGACATAATTTCTATAAAAGAAGAGTTAAAGAAAGATATTGTTGATGTTGAGGAAAAGATGCAATTAGAAATCAAAGATGTTGTTGAAAAGAAACAAACTGCCAATGAAGTAGAAAGACTTCATGTCACAAAAGCATCAACAATTTTGATGGCAATTCAATGCCAAGAATCCAGAACTTATCCTGAGCATGAGATATGTGAATATGATGATAGCATCCAAAACAGATCATTCTTAGTTCAAATGAATATTTCAGAAGAAAACTGTCATGACTATCATTTTCCCATACAGCAGAGCAATGAAGTAGAAGATCATTGCAGCATTACTAAAGTGCTTGAATCTGATCCAAATATCTTAGAAAAAGAAGAGGATATGGATCATGTGAAATATAAATTAAATTCCAAGTCTCAGGAATTGAGAGAAACACAGTCACCTGATAATACTGAATGTCTAGATAAATTAAGACTTCGGATTTCTTGTATTAACAACAAGTTAAATCATGAACTCATGAAACTTGAGATGACTCCACTATCTAAAGATATAATAGATGAATACAACAGTGAAGTGTATTTTGAGTCAGCCCATCATATTTGTGTTTACTCCCAAAACAAAAGTAAAACATTTCATCAACAAGATGTTGATAAATTGTATGACAACCATCTGATAAGATCATTATCAATGATAATATTTAATAGAAAAGAAGGTTGTTTTAATAGAAAGTTTAATTTAGAAGATATGAATGAAGGCAATAGATTTAATTGTCTTAAGTGTAAATTATGGTGTATGAAGCATCACCATAATCCTGAAGATGAAGAAATTATAAAAAGTCTTCAGACAATAATAAAGATATTCATAATACCAGCTAAGAGACAGAAAGGTTCACAATTCCATAGGTTGTGTAATACTTCTGAAGGTCCCTTCACATACATTGAACATGTCAATGGATGTGCTTAAAAAGTAAAGCACATATAAAAGGAAGGACTTCATGGATTATGACTTTGGGATGTGACAATGGACTTTCAGTAATGATAAAATCCATTAGGCTATTCTTTTTTGAAAATAAATGTATATATGAATATAAATAATTGAAGTTGATATTAATAATAATAAAATGCATGAAGTTAACCAAAGTATGAAAAAAAATACTTATAGGTTTATTAGAGTACAAGTTATGGTTAATTAAATGAATAATAATGGTAGATTAATTAAGCATCATAATAATGCAATCTGATGTTGACACCACTTATAAAATATAAGTCCATTATTATATATTTTGATATGGATATATATAAATAAGAGATTTATTTTATATAGCATGATGTTGTTAAATTGTAATAACAATCAGCATTAAGCCAATGTACATGTGCTTTGTGAATTTATACATGGATACAAGAAAAGATAGTGTAAAAGTTTGTAAACAATTTGTTAAAAAAAAAGGGCCAGTCAAAGAAATAGAAATGTGAAGACAATTTCACACAAATTCAAAATTGGGGATCAAGTTTTTATAAAAACACCTCATATGAGTAAACCCCAAGAGAGCAAATATCAAAAGTTTTACCATCAATATGAAGGATCTTATACTATCATAAAGCAAACAGGTCCCAATGCATTCTGGATAAATATAAAGGGAGACATTAAAGGCAATTACAATGCTAGAGCTTTAAAACCCTATTTTGGTCAAACAAATTAATAATGTTTTACCACATTTTACTTATGTATAAAGTGAAATATTGAAAGAAAAGATCATTTAGAATAGGTAAGGGGAGAAAAAGTTTTCATTTAAAAGTATATAGGTATATATATGTGTGTAAGGATATATATAAGTCAAAAAGACATTAATTTTCTTTGATGAGGGTATGTTAAGCAATTAAAATTAATTCTTAGGGTACCTGAAAACTAAAATCATTTTAAGAGTTAATCCATGCTGAATGATGGATGTTCTTATGTTTTGGATAGTTCGCAAAAAAGTCCACGAGTCTTAAAGAAAAGCAGGATGGAGACTACCAAACAAATATATGTGTCATCTATAAAAGAGGCACATAACAATGAATCCATTAAAGAAAAATAAAAAAAGGGAGAAAAAGAAAGAACCCTATATATATGAACCTCCTTGTCCTTCTAGTTAAACTGAATGATGTTTAGTATAGAGAAAAAGAAAAAGGTTAGAAAATAAAATAAATAATAAGGGTTGATAAAAGCAAGAAAGAAAAACAAGCTCCACAACTTTATATTTAATGCATACATTGACACACATTAAGTGTCCAAATTTTAATGGTAAATATAAAATTTGAACTTTTTAAGGAAGGGGGTAATGTGAGAGTACCATATGAGCCTCACCTAAAACAATTTGTGTTTCTTTGTGAATTTAACTGTGCCTATATCGAATCAACAGATATAAATAACTTAACCTATCTTAAGCTTTTCATGTATCAACTATATACATAAACTAGTTAGTATTAAAAGAATAATTCTAAAAATGAATAATTCTAATTTGTTTATACACACACATAAATAAATGTTTCCAACTAATAATATTTTTTTATTAACCAAAACTTGAGATTTGACAAAACCTTAAGTCAACATTGCATTTTTATCAGTTGAAACAAAGGAAATAAACATTTGGGGTTCATTACAAATTGTATATGTTAAACAATAGAGAGTGTGAGCATGATTATGTGATATGCTTGCAGAAATTAATCCAGTATAAAAATGAACTAATATTGTTATAACAATAATCTTCTATTTAGTTATCAAGGCAAGAACTACGTTTGTAAATTTAATTGTGTTCGAATTTAAAACACATTTAAGAAAAATTAAAAAAAAGAAGATTCAATATTTTAAAACCTGCTTCAAGTAATTAATTTACTGCCTTTGAATATTATAAAGAACTATATAAAAAAATAATTATTGTAATTAACAAGGTTATAAAAATTATCAACGTCTTCAAAATGAGTTTACAAAATATATATTTAAAAAGACAAAAATTTATAAAGATGTTCTGTGGCTAGATAATTTATGCCAGGGATTTCTACTGATGTTTTAAATCCGAACATGTAAATTTATTCCTACTTAATCAATGCCTAAAATATAATCATCATAATTCTCATTTAAAAAGCTGCTTTAATATTGGAGTATTATATTGAAGAAGATGTCAAATATTTTACTACATAAATATTTAAAGAATGAATATCTGGATTGCCTCTTCGAAGGATAATCAATGAACTTTATGTTTCAACATTCATCATCATTTTATTTCATCTAAGGAGGGATATAAAACCATATTCTTTCTCATCTTGAATTACTTCATTGTATAATTTAAGAACTCTTAAACTTTATTTCCTTTGTGGATAATTATATTTACTTAGAAAAATTACTTTGTATATTAAACTGGGGAACTGATAAGATGAACACTTTATTTTTTATATTTTATTTAATAAAATTTAGATTTTGATATATACTCTGATGGAAATGACAGCTGACTAAGGTAAATGTTTTTAAATTATTTCAATTTGGAAGTATGTTTTATTATATTCCAAATTGAATCTTACATGACAATTAACATAATATATTTTTAAACATACATAACTAATATCAGAATACATTCTATTATTAATCTAGTGTGAATGGATGTTATCGTATATAAACATACAACACACACTGAATCATTGTAATGACACAATAGGTAGATTTATAATGTATCATGTGTATTATTTATTATACGCATGATTTTAAATTATATATATATGTAAATGATTACATTATTTTTTTTTGAATTTTAAATAATTTATTAGTGTGTATCTATAAGCACAGATTATAATTCTAAATTTTAATGTTTTTATGTGATAATATTTTTGTTTTTTATTACTGATTAAAATGTGTTAAACTTGATTTTAAAATTAAACAGGTCTCGTTTATTTATTCTATTTCGTTTTATAAAACCAATAATTATAAATATACATATTCACGCATATATATGTTAAATCAACTTAATGATTTAATATTTATAAAGAAGTTATATATAGCTTATACTAAATTTATCATTACTATGGGATACTTATGGAAATGCCTGAAGAGAGTCAATTGCAAATTTCTACTCTGAGCTCAAATTCCGAGAGTAACGAGGTTATTAATAGAGGAGTGAATTGGATTATATTTTAAATCACATCATCCATGGCATTCTATAAGAAGACTCAAAGTCTGACTATAGTTAGATGCGACTTCCTCGAGTCCTGAAAAGGATCATCCCGTTATAATATA
>JAQFVV010001398.1:0-73721 GCA_028023455.1 Epiperipatus broadwayi | reverse complement strand
CGAATCTTACTGTTTCATATATACATACAAAATAATTTATGCCTCATCCAAGATCTCATCATTATCTTATAATATATTGATAAAAATTAATAACATCTCCACCAGATTTTACACTTCAGACTAGAATGCTATGTAGAAAATATCTTATTGTTTTTTCCCATTTTGCTTAATTCTCTAAGAAGATCCAGATAATCAGTTACTGATTGCTATGAAGCTAAGTTTGTTCATTATGAGCCGTCTACTTGAATCTTTAGTTTTTTGCTTGATGACATGTTAAAGTAACACATCAATAATAATACTTTATTAAATGATATTTCAGTCCCAAGATATTTAAAACAGAAATAATTAAATTATAAGATATTTTTAGTAATGTCATGTGAAAAAGATAGGCTAGAAATCAGAGTAGAAGGATTGAATCTTGCAGTGGATTGATTATGGTTGAATATGATTATGATGATGATGATGCAGCAGATTTTTACATATATTTTAAATTTTGATACAATTCAGGAATTGGCTAATCTTATTTTATAATAGATACAGATTTAATGCTCAAAGACTTATTTAAAGTATATAATAATTTTTAAATGACTATTGTACATTGTTATATTTTTGCAAATACTTAAAAAAACGCAGTGGTAAAAAAAATAGTGAAAGAACACAACATAGTTATAAAAAATAGAAGCCTCATAGATCATTTATTTCTCCTCAGCAGAATAAGGAAGGAAAAGATAATATATATTAGATTAGCCTAGGTTTTGGAATTGAAAAGGTTTTGCCATATTTCTTTTTTATTTTACTCTCTATGTAATGACAAATGATAACTTTTTACTGATAAAAAATTACAAAGTTCTCAATTTTTATTAAAAGAATCCTGAGCTGCTTTTTAAATGATCAATCATTAGAAAAAAATGGCAAATTTCACCTAGATTCGAACTCAAAGCCGTTCTTGTAATAGGCTAGTCATTTTCCTGTGATGCCTCTACTATTTGATAAAACATATAAATTATTTCTAAATGAAATTGCTGATATATATGCAATGATCATATGTCTATAAATTACTATAGATGACTTCATTATTTCAGTAATAATTTTAACTTTTCCGTAGTCATTTTTAGTTACTACGGTGAAGTTACTGATTTTTTTTTCCTGTGGTATCTTGTTTTTTTTTTTTAAAAAAAATTAATCCACATTATAACTATAGTTTCACAGTTTATGGAAACATAATTTTAAACTCACTTGTAATCTCAAATATTAATTTTAATAATAATAAAGCGAATCAAAGGATAACCTTTTTGTTGATAAAAAAAAAATGTTTTGGGAAAAAGATGAATTTGTTTTGACATTATGTAAATATTCATTACAATAAATTCTTTGTAAAAGCTATGGCATTGAAATAAACTATAATGAAAATATTACCTAATGAAAACCAAATATATATTAATAATTTTACAGAAAAATAATAAACAAAAAATTAGACTAGGAATTTATTTATAGTTTAATAAAAGATAGTGCTCACAATAAATAATAACATAATAAGCTTTCAAAATAACTTTCAGCATCTTTTTTTACTTTATTTGAAAGTCGTTGACAAATATAGAGGGAAAAATAAAATGGTAATCCAATAAAAATGGTAGGATGTTTTCGAATGCAAGAAAGAATTAATGAAAGAGGATTTGAACTCAGACTTTCAAGCTTTTTTCAGCCATCCATTGCATCTTATATAACCGATACATATGATAACACGCATGTGAATAAGATAAATGATCTCCAATATACATATTTTGTGCTGAACTAGCACTCATCAGTTTGTCCAAATCATCTCCCACATATATATAATCAGTGCTCGCTTTATATAAAAATGGCAAATATTCAAGCTTTAATGAGCAGACTTCAATCCACTCCACCCTCCAACTCTTCAGCCATCCATACCATGGAAAATCTGATGATGGAATGCTCAAACCCTTGTCGATGCCAATATTGTTGTCATATCCATGTTCACCTTAACTCATTCTGACCTTTCACATAGATGACCTTAATCTGTTCATTTAAATACACAGAGGGATGCGCAGAATTCAAGCTGAATCTGTAATAAATCAATACTAGTAAATACCGAATTTTAAGATGTAATTAAAGAGAATTTGATCACAGACTTTCAAGCTTCTTCAGCTATCCACTCCATCTTACATAAATGACACACATATGTGAAAAATATAAATGATCTCCAATATATGTATTTCATACTGAATCACTTATAAATTGGTCCAGACCATCATCTCCCACACACACATATATACATATATTGCTCAGTTTATATTAAGACAGCAACTCTTCAATTTTTAATGGATGACTTCAATCTTCTCCACCCTCCAACTCTTCAGCTATCCATACCATTGAAAACCTGATGATGGAATGCTTGAACCTTTGCTGATGCCAATATTGTTTTCATACCCATGTTCATCCTAAATCACTCTGACTCTCTCCTATATATGACCTGATGTCCATTTAAGTATGCAGAGGGATGGGCAGAATTCAGGTTGAATCTATGATAAATCAATTCTAGTATAGTGTAAATAAAAATCTGTGTTTAAATCCCTTTTAATTATATCTTAAAATTTGGTATTTACAATATACTAGTATTGTCTGCCCATCCCACTCGGCATTTAAATGGACATCTTAAGCTCACATATATGAGGGGTCAGAATGACTTAAGATGAACATGGGTATAACAACAATATTGGTATTAACCATGGTTTTTAGCATTCCATCATTAGATTTTCAATGATATGGATGATTGAAGAGTTGGAGGATAAAGAAGATTGAAGTCTGTCCATTAAAGTTTGAATATTTGTTATCTTAATATAAACTGAACACTGATTATCATCATCATCATCAACCATTATCAATCCACTGAAGGATGAAGGTCTCTCCAAGTTCAATCCATCTGCTCTGATCTTTAGCTTCTCTTCTCCACATCATCCCATCACACTTTCATATTTCATCCATCCATCTCACATGTGGTCTCTTTCTGGGTCCTTTACAATCTCTTGGAATCCAGTTTAAAATTTCAATTGTCCATCTATTATCATATCTTCTAGCAATATGTCCAGCCCAACTGCATAAAGGAGTTTGCTATTAACTGAAAGGAGACTCTTTGATTCCTCTTGGGGGCTTTAAAGGGACCAAGCAGGGCAAATTTCCTAATGTCCATTCCATATGTTCTTGTTGTTGCAGCTGTTATTACTATGTGATTATTCATATAGTATATGAACATAGATGGGCTGCTCACCAACATGCATTAGCCAGCATGGTGAGTTTATTGGCTTTTTACCTCCAAGTTTAAGAATATTTTTCCAATATATATAACCACGACAGACAAAAATAAATCATGGCTCTTATTCCTAGGAGGCTGTAAAGTCACCAACCAAGGTAGTGGTTGGTGGCTGAAGGCGGAGGCTGCTAAGAATCTTCTGATTGTGGACTCAGGCTGCCATTTGATGATGACTTTTTATTTAGATATTTACAACTGATTATATATGTGTGTGTGGAGGGAATAATGATCTAGACCATTTGATGAGTGATGGATCAGCACAAAATGCTTATATTGAAGATCATTGACCTTATTCATATGAGTGTGTTCATGTGTATTGGTTATGTAAGATGGAAAAGATAGCTGCAGGAAACTTAAAAGTCTATGTTCAAATCCTCGATAATTACATCTTAAAATTCAGTATTTACAATATACTAAGATTGATTTATTAAAGAAAGAATTAAATAATGGAAAAATCAAAATAGCGCTGCTAATATTTTTTGAGTAAGATGTTATATTTATACTAGAAAAAAATTACTCTGCTAGTTGTCTATAAAGTCAACTTAAACTTGATTATCAAAATTGCAAAATGATCTAATAATCTATGCTGGTGTCTTTGCTGTTTGAGACAGCTCAGTTTTCAATAGCTGAATAAGCTAAATAGTACAAGTCTAAAAGGATTATGTGATTAGTTTGAGAGAACATGTGTTGATTAAACACTCTTGTAAAATTGAACCTAAGAGTTCCATTTAAATGATGAAACTAAGTTTAGCTTTATTTTATTCAACTGAGAATTGGCTCAAGTACTTTTAATTTTTTTTATTTTACCATAAATTAGTCAAATCAAAATATATTTTATTAATTGCAGTACAGCTTTATCTTTATCATAATATATATAAAATTAATTAAATACATCATATCTCCTTTATTTACATCATGACTCTAGTTCAAAGAATAGCATGCAGTGAAGCCATGATATGCTGTATATCTGTTATACCTTATTTAAAAACACTAAATAAACAAAAAAGCATAAAAGTAAATTTAATAAATTTTACAATACATCAGCAGACATTTTTGTTGTCTTAGTTGCCAAATACAATCATATTTATAAACAAGGCAAAACTTTCCATACAGTAGTGCCACCCTGTGCCAATCAGAGTAATTAATGGATGCCAGAAGGTTTGTGCATAAAATCCCTATCTAATGCCTACTCATCCAATATCCCCAGACTAGTTTCTGGCTTGTGGCATTCATCGGTGAGGAGCTTTTGATCTGAGAGCACTGCACCTAGATCTTAGGATCTAATACAACCCTCCAGCAACCACCTTTTATCTCTACTTAACTATAAAACTATGAGAATGAAATTGAAAACAATAATATTTTCAATCTAAGCTCAATAGCTTATATAGTCATATGGGTCTGAACTCAGTTCAGCACCCATACATTTTGGTGTCTTTGGCTCTTTAACAACCATATGACTATATAAGCTATTGAGCTTAGATTGAAAATATTATTGTGTTTTCAATTTCATTCTCATAGTTTTATAGTTAAATAGAGATAAAAGGTGGTTGCTGGAGGGTTGCATTAGATCCTAAGATCTAGGTGCAGCCAGATCCAAATCTCCTTAATGACAAAAGCCACAAGAAAAAACTAGTCTGGGGATATTGGATGAGTAGGCATTAGATAGGGATTTTATGCACAAACCTTCTGGCATCCATTGATTAATCTGGTTGGCAAAGGGTGGCACTACTGTATGGATAGTTTTGCCTTGTTTATAAACAATTATGTGCTAGTATAAGAGATGGAGATCATGTGATGCTTAAAGGTTTTACAATCATATTTATTAATAACATTTATTTGGTTTACATAGAAAACACACATTTTATTCTTTTTTATTTATCCTTCATTGTGCTATAATATTTCAACTAATAATATATTTTTCTAAGTGTAAAGCTAGATGTTATATAATAAGTTTAAAAAAAATTACAAAGCATTTTTCTTAAGTAATAAAATGAAAGCTATCAGTTTAGTAATAGCAAAAAAAAATAACAGCAAACCATTCTTGAATTTTATCATAAAGTTTAAAGAATTTATCTGAGATTCTGAAATGTGTTATGGCAATTAGAAATTCTGAAGTTAATATAAATTTAAAATCATCAAAATAACTAGAAAGGCCATAGATTTCTGTTATCAGGACTGATATATGATATTATCTTTCAATAGAGTAAAAAAATTATTGAAGAAATTTATCAAAAGTATTTAATTGTGATGAATATCTGATCACTTCACTATTCTCTTGATGTTATAAAATAAGGACACCGTACAATACATTTTTGGGTACTGTTCTAATAGATCATGTCAGCCACATGATGTTGTTGCTATGCAAAAACACATCAATATACCATTACCAGACACACCCCATTCTTTGTGAAAGAATAATAATCATACGGGATTAACGTAATTCATGTATTTCCTTAATAACATTTACTGGAACAATTTTATGTAAACATACATTATTGTGAATATTCTATTATAGTAAAATTCTCTGTGTATGCCAGCGCTGGCTGGCAAAACCATCCTCCCCCCTCCCCACAAACTTTACAAAGTCTACTAGCATTGCTTGAGAAATAACTAACTACATCGTGGTGGAAAATAATGCTTTAATTATTGAACTGTCTTTTACTTTTTTGTGTCATTTTTGAAAAGGAAAAATAATTATTTATTGATTGATTTATTACAATAGCTATCTTTGAAAGAATATGTGTATGGATATTAATGGCACACCTATTAAGAACAGTTATTAATTTCCAATTAGATCGTTTTTTTTATTTTAAAGATTAATAAATGTATTCTTTGGACAATTTCTTTTGGTCTCTGGATAGAAGTATGAGAATTTTCACAGTCATACTTTTTTTTCCCAAAGACTTAATGTAATTCATTGATTTCCTTAATCAATTCCTGTAATTTAGTCAAGAATAAATTTACGCTACCAAAAATTTAAAACGCTTTAACTACAAGTGGCCAAAACTTTCATCTTAGTCCTGCAATGTAGGACAGATGGTATGCCTTTTCACATTCACAAGAATTAAATCATTATCAATTGACCTATCCTATTGCAAATTTTCTATTACAGAATTAATTCCACGTGCACACTGGCTTCTGTGGATGGCAGTTGGCCTGATTTTGACTGTCAGCCATTTTATTTGTCATGCACATGTTCTCATACAAACATGACTTTTTGCATGAACTGGTCGAAATCCTGCTTGGACGTACCCTTTCTTAAATTTTTGAAGGTTCCACATTGAGTAGGGAAGCATGGCGATGGGTTGACAATTGTTAGGAGGTGATAGTAGGTCAGATGACTTGTAAACTAATTCCTTTGACATGCATATTTGAAGAATTGTGGCATGCTGAAATCCAGACACTTTTACATGACCCTGTAGTGAACATTGAACTGTGAGCATTGGGATAAAATATGTAACACTAAAGTAGGCCAGCTGCCGATAAATGCCATCTTTTCTGTGCTTTACAGCATAGAGATAATGCCATCATCACTAGCTGCCACCTTTTCAAACAGCATCTTTCTGTACTTTTGTGCATATATATAGGCCTAGAAGATGGTGACCATGTAAATGGCATATTTATGAGCTTTTGCATATAGATAGCACTGTAAAGCTACTTACACTATCTAATAGAACAGTACCAATTTTTGTTACCGTATTTTTATTTTTTGAGTGAATGTGAATGAATAAAAACATATAGACTAAATATATCTGCAAATGTGCTTCCTCAATTTATTATTAATATTTACTTTTATTAGATTTTTTAAATTTCAATTTATATAAGCATACTGTACATATATAAGCATCTCTGTTATGCATATATATGTGAGTGTGTTTGTGTTGAAAAATGCTGTACATATACTGTGCAGTAAACAATATATATTGTAGTCAAAGGTTATCAATAAAACATAGTTATTATTTATGATATGGCAAATATTGTGGCTTCATTGCACTAATAAATATATACATATCTTACAAAAATTAATCTCAATTATAATAATTTTACCCGTCTGAAGATAGTTGAATCTACAATTATTTCATCATCTTCTCTTGCATTCTGAGTTAAACTAAAAAATGAAAAACAAAGATAAAATGAACTGTTTTTTATTTTAGCAAAATAATCATAAACTAAGATATGTAATTCTACTCTATCCCTCTACTTTACTATTTTGGGTTATCTTTTAATTTTATTTATTTATAAAAATAGTTAATAAAATGTTACTAAATGGCAATGCTCTTAAATTCAAATCATACATTAAAATAAAAATGGTAAAACAGTCAATATATGTGCAATGTATTACAATAGAATTTTAAAAAAAAACAATATGTAATCCGCAATTAAATAAGATTAGGATCAGATAAATCAGTTGCAGTAATAGAACATATTATCATTAGAAAAGATATATACATATGCTGTTTGAACCATTGTTTGCAAAATTTAAGAGTATGTAGAAATAGCAATTCTTGGCAAATCTAGCATTTCATTCGATTTAAATTAATTGGAAGCAATTAACTTACTTAATTTAAAATTAAATTTTATAATTAATTTGAAAATGACGATATATATAACAACAAAAATACTAATATGAGAAGGCATAATCTGTATTCCATAAATTAAAGACTGCTTTACTTAGAGTATCCCTTTGGAATATTATTGTCCATAGTTAATCTTCTTAGTATCACTTTGTAATATAATCACTTTTAACATATTTTGATTAATATTCTTAAGAATTTGACAGTATACTGGGTAGAGATGTTCATAGTTCAAAATTTTAATTACTAAGGAAATGCTTGTAGAATCAAATGTCATTTCATTATCTATACATCCAAAGCATAATATTTTCTATTTGTTGATTTTTGTACCTTCCCTAATACTTGGATTTCATCCACTGTGCTAAAGTCACTTTTAAATCTAATTTTTTGTTTCAATGGTTTGATCCAAAGATCACTATAAGTTGTATCTTGAGTAAGATATTTAATATAAATAGGAGAAGACTAAAAGATCTGTAATTTCCAATATCTTCTTTATTATTATTTTTTAAAGATTTATATTTAAATTAGAAATTTTGTTTATTTGTTTGTTTAGGATACTTATTGTAATCAAATTTAACAGAATGTATAAAACGGATTTCTTTGAAATTTTGTACATTTGATGTGATGTGATGTACTGTGGCTTCTCCTTAAACAAAGTCAAGAATATCTGAGCAATTATGCCCAGATAAACCTTAATTTATTTACTATTATAGTAAATAAATAACACCACCATTTAACATATTGCTATCGAGGATATTTTATTATACAATAGTATTATACTTTAATTACTCAAAAGTACACCATGTAATTTATTTATGATTATTTCTAAACATATTTGAGTAAGGATTATCCACATGATCTTAAGTTAGTATAATTTGTTAAATTGAGAAACATCATTCACAACTTGGTCACACTGCTTCTATCTTAACAATCATAACATTTTGTTTGTTTGTTTGGCATTTCAAATGATGATATCAAAGGAGGAAGTTTACAGTGATGCACAGATGGTCTGTTTAAAAAAAACTAAGAATAAAAAACATTTATTATAAATTCTAAATTGATAAAAATCAAGTCAGATGTCATATGACCTAATTTTAATAAAGATCGTATTTATAAATGTTATATATAGAGTACGTAAAAACAAACTCTTAACAAGCTTCAAAAATACCCTCAACCCCAGACCACGGTTTCTGCATCTAGCGTCCTCAGGTGAGGTGATGACGCTAGATGCAGAAACTGTGGTCTGGGGTTGAGGGTATTTTTGAAGCTTGTTAAGAGTTTGTTTTTACGTACTCTATATATAATATTTATAAATTCTAATAGAAATAAAAATTAATCTTAATTTTCTTGATTTCTTTTTAAAATATATTTCTTTCATAAATAAAATAATATTGAAGTTGACTTTTAATACATGAGAAGTTACTTCCAAATACAAAGAGGTTGGAACATGTTTTTTATTTTTTGTTTTGAATAAAATTGGAATATTAAGAAAAACATCCAAATATTAAAAAGTTAAAATTATTACATAAATAATATTTTATGATAAACGTTTTTATTTACTCACCACATGATCAGCATCTTTTATACTAGCACATAATTGTTTATATATCCTAAGATCTAGGTGCAGTGCTCTCAGATCCAAAGCTCCTCACTGATGAAGGCCACAAGCCAGAAACTAGTCTGGGGATATTGTATGAGTAGGCATTGGATAGGGATTTTATGCACAAGCCTTCTGGCATCCATTGATTATTCTGGTTGGCACAGGATGGCACTACCGTATGGAGAGTTTTGCCTTGTTTTTATTTACTGTGCACTAAAAAGTCAAAAATAATTACTTCCTTCAAACACATTGGGATTTTTATATGTAACTTGAAAAAAAGGTGTGGGTGTCTAGAAATTAATTAATTTAATTATTAATTTTTACAAGTGAGTGAATCAATTAATTTCTACCCACCTCATGCTTTTATTTCAAATTAAATATAAAAACTCCAATAGTGATTAAAGAAAATTATTAATTTTTGGCTTTTTCTTTCACAGTAAGCAAATGTATTTTTATTATAAAATATTTATAATATTTTTATTTAAATTTCAATATTACTACTGCATTTTTCAATTATCTGATATATCTTTATAACTAAATTTTTGGTATTGTAATGGTACAGATCTTTGGAAAATAGAAGATAATATGAGAGAATCTGAGGTTACAATGTCCCATAACTGGATAGCCATTTATAACAATACAGATCATTGGGGGTGAACCTGGAGTAATGGAAAATCATCGTCATCAACCCCAGTTAAAGACTCAAATTGCAAGATATATAATGCATGAATATAATGAGGAATGAACATCAGCGATCATGAAAGATCAGAACAGAACTAACTATAAGTTCCCCAGTATTACAGACAAGTAATAATTATCCATCATCATAAATGACTACCAATAAAATAAAATCAGCAGTCAATCTTGCGACTGGATTTGAAATGGATCTACTATAGACCAGGCTAATTATTTAGCCCTTGCCAAACATAGGGCAGCAATACAATAAAATAATTTGGATGCACAAATTTAAGTGCTAATTCATAAGAATATAATAATAAAAAACAATGCTGGAATACTAAAACATGCTGTTCACCAGCTCTAGACACTTAGTATCATTAATGTACTGGTCAACTATAAGCTTAATATCGGTCCACTGCTTTTGTTGATCAAATTTTGGATAAGATGGCATTTTAATTAATCCTGTTGTTTATAGATTTTAATTAAAACAGCATAACTCTCCATACAGTAGTGCCACCCAGTGCCAACCAGAGTAATCAATGGATGCCAGAGGGATGGGGATTTTATACACAAGCCTCTGGCATCCATTGATTACTCTGCGTGACACTAATGTATGGAGAGTTTTGCCTTTGTTAATAACAGATGTGCTAGCATAAGAAATGCTGATCATGTGATGCTTATGTTTTAATTAGTTAATTAGTAGCCATTGCTAATCCCATTCCTATGCAGCTTATCAGTATATGCAATCTTTGAGAGAATTTTTAACTTCAATTATGAGCTTTCCTTTATTTATTCTAATATTTAACTTTCATATTTTATTTTTTTAACACACAAACATTTTATTATTTCTTTATGTTTAAAAACAATCTTTATTCATGCATCCTTATTCTTAAAATAAATAAAAAGATAGATTTTTAGTTTTTAGATTTTTTTCCTTTAATAGTTTAATTTTTCTAAGTTACATCCCCCCTCAGGCTAACTGCATTTTCTTTCAATACAACTCTTTAACCTTCCAAATACCACTTTTCTTAACTTATTCAAAAGTTTAATTTTTGCTAAGTTAAATTTTGTCCCCCCTCTAATTACTCTTTAAACTTTCTGAATTATATTTCTCTTTCTTAAACTTTTATAACTAATTCTTTCGAATGAGATTGTTATTTTAATCATTTCTTGATAAAATAATCTGCAGTGATTTTATTATTCTTTAATTAATTTTAAAACTTTTGCGTTATCGATGATGATTTTTATTTTAAGAATTTTAGATAAAATTATTACAACATGTAGGGCTTGACTAGCGGTACAATATATAAAGATTTCCATATTATTAACATGTCTTACTTTGACTAGTTCTGCAAGTGATGAATAATCTGAATAAGTATCAGGCATCTGAATAAGAACAGAATGTAACATCAGAATGGCATAAAAATAATAATTTCTTGACTACGCAATATACTGTTACCAGAATCTTACTCATTATTGTTTGTCACATCGTTTATATAGTTTTTTTTTGTGTGGATCTATAATTCCATATAATTGTTATTTTTTCTTACCTAAACATTACTTACGAAAACAGATATTTTAGCTGTTTTATATAATAAGCATTTTAGAGCTATAAAAATAATTTAAACATAAAAATGGGTACTTTACAAATTAAGAATTATTACATCAAAATAAAAATAAAATTTTCTTCAAAAAATTAAAACTACTTTTAATTAATTTTCTTTTAATTCAACATGTAAGTCACCCATCATTAATTAAACCTATTTCAAGTTTTTTTGTTTATAAATAAGATATTTTTCGTCAATTATCTATAATTAAATTGTTTTAATTTTTTACTCATTGTAAGCACTTTTGGTCAATTATCTATAATTAAATTGAGATTAATCATTACTTCTGATTAAACTTTTGAATTCTTTGAGTGGGACAAAAAGAATATACATAATAATAAAATATCTTATTAAAATTAAGCATATTTTCCCCCTTTTAGTCAATTTTTTTAATTTTCTTTGAACAATTTCTTGTTCAGTCTTTGCATGCTTGTACATTTTGTATCTATTAATGATACAATATATAATAAGTTAGAGCATTTCATAGTGAGTCTTGAAGTGTTTATCTTTAATGATTTTTATTTCACAATAGTCTAATTCTAATAATTATTATTATATGTATTGAATAAATTTAGATATTTTTTGATTGTAGTCAAGATGTAGTAAAGTTTGTTACATTGTATAGGTAAACTAGCACTTTTTTTTTATTTCAATTCTGTTAGAGCATTAAATTGTCAGGCATTTTGAAAATCAAATCATAAATTCCAAGTTGTTTTTAATATTGGCATTTATAGATTATTACTTAAATAAAAAAATCATCTTCATATAAAATTATCAAATATTAAAATAACCAAATCTAAATTAAATTGAAAGGCTGCAAACCTTTCATGCTTATTATAATACTTATCTGACAGCCAATCAGATGTTATGATGGCTGTCTGAATAGTGATCAAACCGTAAACACAAGACAGAGAATTTTACAAGAAAAGGGCAGTCCACCCTTTTCTTTACTTGTCTTTCTATATATCTAAGCCAGTCTGAAGTATTTAGGTTTGAAAGTGTGAAGCTTTAAATATCTTCACATTTAACTCACTGGGTGTAAATTACAAACATACAGCATGAAATCCTAAAATTTACTATGCAGTAGTTTTTAAATGTTATAACTTTCAGTAACGTATGTAAATAATATTTACATTGTATAAAGCGCAGATAGCTTGTTGAAATTAATTTGAAAGGCTGCAAACCTTTCATGCTTATTATAATACTTATCTGACAGCCAATCAGATGTTATGATGGCTGTCTGAATAATGATCAAACCGTAAACACAAGACATAGAATTTTACAAGAAACGGGTGGTTCACCCTTTTCTTTACTTGTCTTTCTATATATCTAAGCCAGTCTGAAGTATTTAGGTTTGAAAGCATGAAGCTTTAAATATCTTCACATTTAACTCACTGAGTCTGTGCTTTATACAAAATAAATATTATTTACATATATTATTGCAAGTCATAACATCTAAAAACTACTGCATAGTAAACTGTAGGATTTCATGCTGTATGTTTGTAATTTAGACTCAGTGAGTTAAATATGAAGATATTTAAAGCTTCATGCTTTCAAACCTAAATACTTCAGACTAACTTAGATATATATAAAGACAAGTAAAGAAACAGATGAACCACCCTTTTCTTGTAAAATTCTCTGTCTTGTGTTTACGGTTTGATCATTATTCAGACAACCATCATAACATCTAATTGGCTGTCAGATAAGTATTATAATAAGCACAAAAGGTGTGCAGCCTTTCAATTTAATTTCAACTAACTATCTGCACTTTATACAAAATAAATATTATTTACAAATCTAAATTGATAAAATTCTTAAACAAATTGCAACTATTCAAAGTCAAGCATTGGTGGTCGAGAGGTCAGCACAGTTGCCTTACAAGCAGTTAACCCGGGTTAGTGGATTCGCTTCTAGGCCTATGCTATGACACATGAAAAAAAAATTGCAACTATTCAAAGTTAATAATATTAATCAAAAGTATATTAAAAGTCATAATCAATGGTTTCATTGTCCAGGAAGCCTTTTCCGTAAAAAAAACAAAACAAAATAATTTTCAATTCCTGATCTATATAAAATTCAGAACTATGCACGATTTATACAGAGACAAAGTAAAAGTTGTTTTAATTTTTATCCAAAGAAGAGAGGCAGAATCCTCATAAATGATGAGTGATCTTGTTTAGTTAAATATTGAAGAAAATGAAATACATTTGGAATGATAAATGATGAAAAATATTTTTAAATTGTGCTAAATTATTTTTTATTAGTAAATAATTTTATGGACATTTTTATTAATTTATTACTCACTTTAATTATAATTATATTAAACCAATTGTGACATATTCAATTACAAATTTTAAAATATGTCTATTTTATTTCTTTTTCCCTCTCTCTTAATCAACATCTCTTACCCCTTTTCTCAATCTCTTCCTTAATATCATTCTCTCCTTTTTCATATACACAATATCTCTGAATGTATTTATCTTTTTTCTCTCAATTTTTCTCATAATTTTTCTTTGAATACCTTTCTCACTATGTTTTTTCTTTCCCAATCTCTCTCTCTCTGTCTCAATATTTCTTCCTGTCTGTTTTTTTCATAAATAAATAACTTTTTGCTTCATGTTTCTTTCAATAAAAAAAGATTGCAAAATACTTTCAATGCTAAGCATTTCCCCCAATTATATACAAACCAATTAACATCTTAAATAAATATGTTATTATATTATCATCAACATAATGTGTTATCTGCCAAAATGATAATTCTTGTATATAAATCTGAGCTTCATAATTACTCCCGTTTTTTTAGCAAAATAAAATCTTCCTTTTTCTCCAATCCTCTTATTCTCGGTAATCCTTCATCAACATATTTTTCATAATTTTTGTTTAGTTTTGCACATTTACTCAATCATTTTTTATATCCTAAATATAATTGTAAAATTGAATGATGACTTATTCTCAAAAAAAAAGTTTTGCTATGTAAACATTTCACATTCTTTTTCTAAATTAATGTTTTATTAATGGAAAAAAGTAAAGTTTGGGATATCATTTCTCTAGTAAATATTTAAAAACTACTTTATAATGCTATTTTTAAGATTGTAGAAACATTTTTTAATGTGTGTGTGTGTGTATATATAATTATTTTAATATAGAATTGATAGTAGAAAAAAATCATACATACTTTAATTTTTTTTGTTTGTAAATATAATATATCCCAACTGCAGCTAATACAGCTAAATATAGAGAAAATATGTTATATATTTAAAATATTTATAATATACTGTAACAGTTATATTGAACATATAATAACCACATTCCATTCTTTTTACACTTTAAAGCAAAATATATTTATTAATTTTACAGTTTCGACTGTTTCTAGCAGTCTTCATCAGATCTACAAAAATTTAAACATTATATCAATACAACCATATTTCATACACATATATATTAAATTGTTGTATTAAATGGTTGTATTGATATAATGTTTAAATTTTTGTAGATCTGATGAAGACTGCTAGGAACAGTCAAAACTGTAAAATTAATAAATATATTTTGCTTTAAAGTGAAATGTGATTATTATATGTTATATATTAGAAAAGCAAAAATAAAACAGGAAAGAGGAAGAGAAACTACTGAAGATTATATTATAACAGTTATATTGGTTAGGCCAAAGTTATCTTATTATATTTTTTAAAAAAATAATGTGATATATTTCTTTTATTAATCTTCCCCTTTGTTAAAACTAAAATACGTTAAATTTATTGTAGATATAACCCAAAAAAGTTTATAAAAATACAGTTAAAGTGTTGATAGGTAAATCAAATTGATAAGTATTAAAATGATATAGATTTTTTTTTCTCATTCTCACTTCCATTCTTCTCTGAAACAGAAAAAAGGCAAAATAAATTAGCTATCAAATAATCCTTTTTATATACATAAGAAAAACAAGCAAAACTCACTATATGTATTGCCACACACAGCAAGCTAGGGTAATAAATTGATCCCAGAAGGCTTGTGCATAAAATCCCCATCTAGTACCTACTCATCCAATATCCCCAGACTAGTTTCTGGTTTATGGCCTTCGTCAGTAAGGAATCTTGGATCTGAGAGCACTGCACCTAGATTTTAGTATCTAATGCAACCCTCCAGCAGCCACCTCTTATCTTCAATTTATTACAAAACTATGAGTTTTAATTGAAAACACCTTAATATTTTCAATTCAAGCCCATCATCTTATATAGTCATATAGGTCTGAACTCAGTTTAGTACCTATAAATTTTGGTGTCTTTGATTCTTTAATAATCATAGCCACCACTATCCTATTAGGCAGGTTTGGTTTTAAGACAATAAAAATCACATGATCACTATCTCTTAGGCTTGCTTATAACTGTTGTTAAAACAGGCAAAACTCACTATACATATTGCCACACACAGCAAGCTAGAGTGATCAATGGATGCCATAAGCCAGAAACTAGTCTGGAAATATTGGATGAGTAGGCACTAGATAAGGATTTTATGCACAAGCCTTCTGGCATTCATTGATTACTCTAGCTTGGTGTGTGTGGCAATACATATAGAGAGTTTTGCCTGTTTTAATAACAGTTATAAGCAAGCATAAGAGATAGTGATCATATGATATACATAAGAAGTTGTTATATCGGAAGTCAAACTTCGATAATGTGCTATTACTTTAAATATTATAAATCTCCATGCACTCACATATCAGTAAGAGTTTAAAATCACTTAAGTTTAGAGTGCATTTCTATAAATACACCAATTATCCCTGACCATGATAAGACAGGGCTTGAGTCTATTATGTGCCTGATATTACAATCAAATTTTGAATTGTAATAATATTTAAAGCAATAGTGCATTATCAGAGTTCGATTTCCAATGTAACAATTTCAAGATTTTCAGTGCTTTATAATAATAAATATACATAAGAGGTGAAAATTATTTTTTTAATTTACTTAAAGAGATGGAAAGATTCATTGTACTAAGATTTACATGGAAGATAAGATGTTAAGCTAAAAAATAGCTTATTGGTCTGGCCCTGGTACAATTACCTAATCTATATTCCTTATCAATGAATTTAAAATGACTATTGAAAAATGGAATTGCAACCATGTTGCTAGAGAAGAAATAATAATACAAATGCCTTATATAATTATTAATGATACCGAAAGAAAGAAAAGTATTTAAGAGAAGTATTTCCAGATAGTGGTAAGATATTTCATTGCCTGAACTTTTAAATGATTTGATATTATTTGTTATTTATGAATAGTTAGGATAAATAAAGGAAAACAATATTTATGAACTTTTAAAAAAAGAATTAAAGAATGAAAACTATTTTTGGACTTATTAAAAATGATATTTTCTTATTCATAAAGGAAATATATATATTTCAACTTGAACTTTTTCGAATGCAAACTGTATAATAATTTATAATAATAAAGTATTTGAAATCATTTCCAGAAAATCTTCTTTTTTATGTGAAAAGTTATGTATAGTTGTAATTATAAATTTATTTAAATGCACATTGATTACATAAATAATATTTATTAAGGTTGTAAACCTCAAGAATATGCACGCGAAAATGCGAAGGTAGGGACCTCTACAGGTCTAACCACAAGCTTACATTTTGGAAGAAAAAGGGGGAACCCATGGGAAACCCCTTCTTTACTTCAACCTACTTTCTATATAAATAGGTGAAGCTGAAGCGGTTAGATGTATAGTTATAAAAAATAAAATATTTGAACTAAAGGAAAAGTACTCAAAAAGAAATTCCCAAAAAAGATTTCAGTGATTAATTTTATTATTTCTTGGTTGATTTTTTTATTTTATTTTTCTCATTAATAAATTATTTCTTTATTTACAAATTTATCAATTGTTATTTTATGCACTTACTACAGTAATACTGGAATAAAATATTTCATTATTTGATGAAAAACACACAAATTAATTATATTATGTTAGCATACTGCTATATTAGTTTTAGCTTATATTTATATATATATATATCCCCACCCCAGTCCGGTAACATTTGCTAATAAAATATAAGCAATAAATATTACAGACAATCCATAGAATAAACACACATACCCCATAACTCTGAGAACATGCTCTCTGATTTATTACATCTGGAATGTACTGTGGCTAAAGCAAAAAATGAATAGTTGTATGAAGAATGACTACTAGTTAAATAACTATGAGCTTCAGATTATTTTACTTATATATTCTACTGCTTTTGTTATTATTAAAGAGGGTTACCATTATAATATATATATATATATATAAATTGTACCGGGTTTGATCCATTGGGACTCGCTCACTTACTCTTCCTAAGGTTTAACTGTGTTCAAACCCAACTTATAATACATTTATCATCTTATATTATAAATATTAGATGAACGAACTGGCATGTTCGAGAAAAGAGGAGAATATTATTGATAGCAGAGCTGTCAATAATAACCACGATCAGATCGAGCTATGCAACACATAGCATGATCACATTTCCAGATCGTGGTGTGCCTCGGCTGCTAGATTCAAACCCTTACTATCCAAACACTTTATTGGTTTAGGAGTAAACCCCAGATGCCAGCTAGTCTAAGACTAACATGTTTGGACAGTAGGTCCATAATCCAGTGCTCAAAATATCCCTTAAGCTCAGTCTATTTTTTAATCATTAACAATTTATTGTTTCATAATAGTGGTGAAAAGAATGGATAAAAGAAATTGATAAAAGATTGGTAAAAGGGATTGATGAAAAGAATTGACGGACAAAATAAAGCTTAAGTTAAAGACAATTTATTTAATTAACACTTAATATACTAATTTTAAGTACTCTTGTAAATTTTAATAAAAGAACACTGGTATTTATCTAATGATCATGCACATATTAACTCATACACTCACATATATAATAATAAAGCATTAAGTAGTATTTGATATTTAGAACACACAAAGTAATAATTCATTTTTATGTGCTATAGAGTTCTTAAACTTGACTCTTGAATTTTTATGAAGGTGATGGCTACTTTATAAATGAGAATAAGAAAATGTTTTTACCTAGGATTTTAGAACATGGACTTCTTGTTGTTTGCTGCTTTTGATAAAATATTGCTAACCGGTTAGATTTGAAGTTTTCCTGTGGAGATTTGATGATTATTAGTTGGTATTATTCCTGGAGACAATTAGATATTGATGAAGATTCTTCAAGCTGTTATGCAGGCATTATTTTCACAGGCAGTTCTTGCTGTTTTACTGGACTTTAGGATAGAGACAGCCACATGTTTCCAACAGCAACTAGCACTGCATTTCTGACTGATTGAAATGAAGTGTTATCTTCACTGGACTCAAACACAACTGAACTGAACTCAACTGACTGTCTGAAAAAATTTTACTATTTATATGTAAGATATGTTTTTGTTTTCATGTCTGCCGGCAATATCTGTTGTTGAAATTTCTTTTATTAGTAGCAAATCCTTTGGAGATAAGCTTTTAATCTTGTTGTTGGGGATTTTAATTAGAAACCATCACAAATATGTTTTTTCCTTTGTTTAACTTAATAGCCTTCACTGTGTTTTTTAAATATAATTTTCTTAGTTCATTATTATGCATACATTATTTACCATCACACATATATATTTTACTAACAAACATTCGTCATTTACGCACACGTATATTTTAAGATCATTCTCTATTTACTTTTAAGATTACTTTTTTTCTTTGACTTAAATAAAAAGAGATTTATATTTTTAAACTTGAAAATCAACTTTTAATTTCTTTCCTTTTTCTAATCAATCACTTATAACTTTTATTTCAAAACTCTTTAACTTTTACATTTTCGAAACAAACTGTAATAAAACTCTTAAACTTTTAAATACTATTCTCTTTTAAGGAAGGATTTTTGTTTTAATAATTTTTTTAAACAAAATTATTATGTGCCAATTCAATCTTGGTACATTACACCACTTTCCGTTTGAGAGTAAAATGCGTTATTTTTGACCATTTTATCTCTGATAATTTTAATTCTTCTAAATATTTATTAATTTTCTAAGTTTGCTTTTCATATCTTTCACTTTACATACTAAGGGTAATCTCCAATTATATACTTTATTTCTTTTGATGCTGGCAACATTGCTTACAATGGTTTTAGTCCTGGATAGTGACCATGGAAACAAACTAAATTGTGGCACAGGGATCTTTTGGAAACAATGCAGAGGCAGATTCGCTGACTTAAACCGACTTACACATATATAAAATCGAAGCTTCATTTGCCGAGTTTCTACCAGACTTGGAAAAAAGAAAGGATCACTGTGAATGGCAGAATTTCTCTACTGTCCAATTCGACATATGCTTTGGAAACGAAATGTGAAATGCGGGGACTATCACCCAAAGAAGTAATACGCAGCTTACGCTGGTTATTCCCAGTGCACATTTTAAAAGAGGAATGATCCCTGCCAGTCCATTATGGGTACTAAATTTTATCCAGTCAACAGCTTTAAACTTATCTTTATATAAACCTTATTTCAATACTACCCTCATTCCCTCTATTTCAAACCCTTACACTCTTACTACAACTTAAATTGACTTTCTATTTTATCTATTTTAACCTTATTTTTAAATTCCCCTGAACCTTATCTTAAACCACTTATTGATATTAATCTAATTTTACAATATTCTTATTAAACCATTATGAACATTATTTTACATATTTATTTAATCTTACAATACTATTCTAAACAATCATGGACATTAGTTTACATATTTATTTATATTATGATATTATTATTTTTAAACCATTAGTCAGTTTCTTTATTAACATGTGTGTACTTAGAAAACTATTTATTTTACTTCTCTTCATTATTATACAAAGATTTTATTGAACTTGATTACTTTTAAACCATTTATTTATTTCCTTTTATTAACTTGCATATATTCAAAAACTATTTTATTTTATTACGACTATTTTACACTTATTTGCTTAACTTGTTTTCTTTCTGCGTGTATTTCCGTTATCCTATTCATTTATTTAAGCCTACAAACTTTACTTTTAAATCCTTAATGTGACCCATTTATTTAACTTGATTTTATTAATTTTATTTGATCTATATTTACGAACATTTTTTCTTAATTACTTTATGTGCATGACAAACAAAAAAAAATATTTTATTTTACGAAGCCTCCATTATTACTATTACTTTCAGACATTTAATTTATTATTATTCATTTATTCTTAATTTATTATTTTAATTTTAAATAGAAGTTTCAGATTTATTTATGTTAGAATAATTATTTTACTCAAGTCCATTTCCAGTCCTTTTTGTTTCTGTTTACTTTAATATTCTGTCCATAAACTAACTTCTAAACTTTGTCAGGCAGTTCTTTCTTTCTATGTACTAACTCTATAATATAAACTAACTTTCCTTTCTTGTCTATCCCCCTTTTATAATTTATTACTTTATCTCTTTCACGCTCCATTCTATTTTCACCTTCATAAATCAGAAAACCTTGACACTTAGCACAACTCCGTATTACTTCAATATTAGAATTTTTTTCTACACTTTCTTTTTGTTTTAAATCTCCATCTAAAATGAATACAAATGTTTACTTTAACCTTTTTATGTTTATTTTCTATCTTGATTAATTTTATTTCCAAACTACTATGCTTAACGCTATTGTCTAACTTGAACTTATGTCTCTCTTCTATTTCTTGGTCTACATTTGTTTCTACTTTATCTATTGCAACACTATCTGATTCTAGTTCAATTTTCATTTCCAAACAACTATATTTACCACTATCTGACTCTACTATCTCTTTCATGACCTCAACTTCCTTATTTTCTTTGACAAAATCTACTTCTATAATTTCTTGGCTCTTTTCTACCTTTCCTGTTGTCTCACATATTATTCCTCTTACTTCTGCTCTGAGTTTCCTAATTTCTCCTTTGACCTGACTAATTTCTTCTTTAACTTCTAGCTGGCTTAGTTTAAATTTCTGTCATAATTTTTCTTTGAGTTCTCATTGACTTTGTTTGAATTCTTGCATCATATTCATAATCATTTTCATCAACATCTGCATCTTGGATATCTCTTCTTTTTTTATTTCCTCCATTTTTTGAAACAATATATATATTTTTATTTGACTAAATTTAAATATGAACCATTTATTTATTTTTCTTACTAAAACGGAAACACACAATGACTCCACCCCCTTGTCCTTTTTTTTCTACTCATTCTTAACACCTTAACTCTGCCCAGAATATCTAACTGTCTTTGATTTGATAGCATAAATGTCAAAATCTCTTTTCATTTAAAGAAAAAAAATTTTTGGTCAACTTTTTTTTTTAAAAAAATTAAATCACTTTAAGTACGTCATTTAGCTTTTCTTTAAGATTTTTATTTTTAATTTTAAACAAGAAACAAAGTATTTAATTACTATTGTTTCTTAAGTCCAGCCCCAATGTTGGGAGAAGCCATACTGGATTTGATTGATTGGGACTTGCTCACTTACTCTTCCTAAAATTTAACTGTGTTCAAACCCAATTTAAAATACATTTAGCATCTTATATTATAAATATTAGATGAATGAACCGGTACGTTTGAGCAAAGTGGAGAATATTATTGATAGCAGAGCTGTCAATATTACCCACGATCGGATCGAGCTATGCAACACATAGCATGATCACATTTCCAGATCGTGGCCCACCTCGACTGCTAGATTCAAATCCCTACTATCCAAACACTTTATTTGTTTAGGAGTAAACCCCAGATGCCAGCTAGTCTAAGACTAACATGTTTGGACAGTAGGTCCATAATCCAGTGCTCAAAATATCCCTTAACAAGCTCAGTCTATTTTTTAATCATTAACAAATTATTGTTTCATAATAGTGGTGAAAAGAATGGATAAAAGGAATTGATAAAAGATTGGTAAAAGGAATTGATGAAAAGAATTGACGGACAAAATAAAGCTTAAGTTAAAGACAATTTATTTAATTAACACTTAATATACTAATTTTAAGTACTCTTGTAAATTTTAATAAAAGAACACTGGTATTTATCTAATGATCATGCACATATTAACTCATACACTCACATATATAATAATAAAGCATTAAGTAGTATTTGATATTTAGAACACACAAAGTAATAATTCATTTTTATGTGCTATAGAGTTCTTAAACTTGACTCTTGAATTTTTATGAAGGTGATGGCTACTTTATAAATGAGAATAAGAAAATGTTTTTTACCTAGGATTTTAGAATGTGGACTTCTTGTTGTTTGCTGCTTTTGATGAAATATTTCTAACCAGTTAGATTTGAAGTTTTCCTGCGGAGTTTTGACGATTATTAGTTGGTATTATTCCTGGAGACAATTAGATATTGATGGAGATTCTTCAAGCTGTTACGCAGGCATTATTTTCACAGGCAGTTCTTGCTGTTTTACTGGACTTTAGGATAGAGACAGCCGCAAGTTTCCGATGGCAACTAGCACTACATTTCTGACTGATTGAACTGAAGTGTTATCTCCACTGGACTCAAACACAACTGAACTGAACTTAACTAACTGTCCGATAAAATTTGACTATTTATACATAAGTTATGTTTTTGTTTTTATGTCTGCCGGCAATATCTGTTGTCGAAATTCCTTTCATTAGTAGAAAATCCTTTGGAGATAAGCTTTTAATCTTGTTGTTGGGGATTTTAATTAGCAACCATCACAAATATGGTTTTTACTTTGTTTAACTTAATAGCCTTCACTGTGTTTTTTAAATATAATTTTCCTTTATTTTATTTTAATATTTATTAGGCATACATTATTTACCATCGCACATATATGTTTTACTAACAAACATTCATAATTTATGCACACGTATATTTTAAGATCATTCGCTATTTACTTTTAAGATTACTTTTTTTCTTTGACTTAAATAAAAAGAGATTTATATTTTTAAACTTGAAAATCAACTTTTAATTTCTTTCCTTTTTCTAATCAATCACTTATAACTTTTATTTCAAAACTCTTTAACTTTTACGTTTTCAAAACAAACCGTAATAAAACTCTTAAACTTTTAAATATTATTCTCTTTTAATGAAAGATTTTTGTTTTAATAATTTTTTTAAACAAAATTATTATGTGCCAATTCAATGTTGGTACAATATATATATATATTGAGGTGAAATTTTCCCACCTCATAGGAATATATTATATTTTATGACTTTTAAGTTATAATTTTGCATATTATATATAATTATTAATGAAAGTTATATAAAATATAAATATATTTATGCAAGTAGATTGAAAAAAATTAAAAGCCTGAAGTGGAGTTGGGCTGGAATATTGCTAGAAGAGATGATAATAGATTAACAATTGAAATCTTAAACGGGATTCCAAGAAATTGTAAAAGACTCAGAAAGAGACCACATGTGAGATGGATGGATGAAATAAGAAAGTGTGCAGGGCTGATGTGGAGAAGAGAAGCTAAAGATCAGGGAAGATGGATTGAACTTGGAGAAACCTTCATCCTGCAGTGGACTGATAATGGTTGACAATGATGATGATGATGATACAAGTAGAGTGATAATGTTATTTATAGAGTGATCATTTGTATTTTGGTATGTTAATGGGTGAGGGGATATGCTCCAATATAGCAAAAGAACAGGAAAAACTAAAGAAAAGTTTAATTTAATTTTTTTTTATAAATGGAATTAGTTTCTAACTACACATAAAACAATTATGAATAATTTTGTAAAGTAAATTACTGCTGTAAAAAATATGAGATAAGAAAATTAGATCTGGAATAGAAGTAATAAGAGAAAATATTTCTTTGTTTCTTGTCATTTTTAATAATACTAAATTTAGAATTAAAGTGTTACATATCTAATTTTAAAAATGCTAGTCAAAGAAGAAGAGTATAAACGTAGTTTCATTTTTAAAAAAGTCACTCTTTGCAATTTTAAAAAAGCTGTGCTATGATGATGTATAGCTAGTGCAAGCATGATTCCTCCTGAGAACTATTTTCCCACAGCCAACTCTGCAATTGTATAACCATGAAACCATGCACTCTGCCCAAAGGATCTGTGCAAAACTTTGAACTAGCCAAGTATAAAGTTAAATTTTCTATGTAGACATTAGACAACATATTAGACCATTAATCAGAATCCCTGCTCCAGTTAAATGAACTGTTTTCATATCTACTCCATACATGAGCTTATTGTCTTCCAGTGCCTATTTGTTACAATGTATTGCACCAGATAAACAATGCAGGTATGTAGTGCATGTGGAATTGTATTCATTTTGATATTAATTACTAAAAGACATTCTGTTTAAATTAATTGAGTGAAATTGGAATTGTAGAGAAAAAACAAAACAGAAAGGGAATGTATCTTGTACAAAATTGTTTTTAACATGTATTGTTCTAAACCATCATAGGATCACCATATCTTATACTAGCACATAATTGTTATTGAACAAGACCATACATTGATTACTCTGTTTGGCACAGGGTGGCACTACTGTATGGAGAGTTTTGCCTTGTTCAATGTATTGTTCTATTGTATAATTCTTTTGATATCTAGTTACCATCGCTTTTATATATATATATATTATTGATTTTGTGTAATTAGATCTGTGAAAGTTTGTTAAGAATTTCTTACTGTTAAATGCATATTCTGAATAAACTTAAGTTGAAGGGAGATTAGATATTATGTCATAATATCATCTAGCTATGTGTGCCTAAGCTACTATTCTTATCACAATAGGGTTAGTATAATTGACCTCTACAGTTAGATGAATAAGTTTTTTCACTTGTTCTTCCTGGTGGTGTTGTTTTTTGGATCTGTCTTTCCAATTTCCTGTATTAAAATTAATAGTGACAATCCAAGGTTAATCATATATTTCATATATACCTCTTGGGAATGTTATTTTTTTCACTTTATTTATATAGTTTATTTAGAAGTTAATTATTTTGATTTAGACAAGAATGGATTGTAATTGACCTTACTGGGGAGAAAGAGGTGGATCTTGTAGGGGATTTAAAAGAAACTGAATCACTTTACTTCACACTATACAGATTTGGAATGTATAAAACTTATTTAACAATTTATTCATGCATCAAGATTTGTACTTGTAAAGTTTTAAATCTGTTAGAAATTATTGATTACATAGCATTATCCAGGCCTGCCACATGTCTAAAAACTGCCATTGTGCAAGGTGAATTTTAGTTCATCCTCCCCCATTCTATGAAATAAAATTTGTAAATTAAAAGACATTTTTTCCAGCACTATTGCAAGAAAAACTTGAAATTATAGCTTAAATCATTTAACATGTTTGGTAAATACTCTACATGTTTTATTCATTTATTTCTATAAAATAAACACGAAGAATAAAACACATGCTAAAATATAACATATTAATATTTTAAAAATAATTTTTGAAGCAGTAATTAAATAATACCTTAAATCAAAAATATTTATTAATTAATCTATTCATTCAGTGTACTGAATATTTTCTATATAAATAACTAAAGAGGTTTGAACTTAAATTTTTTCAGACTATATTCATCCACTACTCCATCACAAACAGCAAACACACATGATGTATGTGGTCATGTGTGTCAATTGCTTGAGATGGAATAGAGGACAAATATAAACTGAAAAATCTTAAGTTCAAATCCCTCTACTTATTTAAATGTTTAGTCAATTTTAAATTGTTTTTTTTTTCAAAGGTTTTCATATTATGTTTTGGACAATAATGTTAGTCCAGAGAGAAAATATTTGCAAATAATACTATTTTTTAAATATCTAAGTATTCTTATTTTATTTAAAAGAACCAGAAACTCCACACATACCCCCAAAACCCATTGCATTACTCCTCTCCCCTTCTTAGACCAGCTCCAATATTATGCAAATAATTCAGTAATATGTTACTTTTCTAATGTTATGTACATCCAAAATATGATCCTTTAGAATGCTTCACTTTTGTCTCCGTTCTGCTTGTTCTCAAGCTAGTAATTTATTAAAACTCAATTATTGTTTGCTTGAAAATCATTGAAAATCTCTCATGCATAAACTTATCCATATTTTCTATTATCAAAATTGTATTCTTTCAATAATAAAATATTTACACTGTTATTTAATTTTTATGTGGTATTGTCCATTATTAATATAATAATTTATTATGTATGTGTATAATCTGATAAATAGTCAAAATAAGAGTCATAGATCACATGACCCTATTCTCTTAAGCTTGTAAGTTATAAACAATGAGGATTGCCAATTTCTCAACAAGTTTTGTGATAAACGCTCAGTCAGAGCCAGCATTTAAAATATCTGTCAGGAACCCTCCCAAACCCCTACCATGGTTTCATGCTTTGGCACTTTTCAGAGAGGTGCTGGGGAAGGTTCAGACATATAATCTGATATTTTAATTTTTTATACTTACATTGTTTATTGATCACATAACTTTAATATTTTATTAGGACTGGCCAAAGTGAGTCAATTTTAAATAACACAACTGATAAAACTCTTAAATCCTATTTACACCTTCTTGTTAAAATGTTCTTTGTTTTAAAAACCTTTCATTATTTTTAATTCACACAAAACTTGTTTACGTATTCTATTAAAAAAATAATTTCACTTATTTTTGTTTATCAAATATGTTTACCTCCTATGACATTTTCTTTTTTAACACTTATTAACAACTTAAGTTATATTTTATATATTACATACATTAATATGAAGTTTGATATTTTAAAATATTTAGCCAGGAAAAAAATTTAAATTTTCTTACTTAGATTGTCTATTCAACACATTTTTAGATGCCATTAAATTCCTTTGCACTTTATTTAGTTTATTTATTGGATTATGCTGGCTAACAATAACAAAATCAAACTTTTGCTTTGTTCCAATAGATAAATTTTTTAGACATGTCAATAGAAAAATAATGTAGGGGTGTTATTATAATAAGAGATCATTAAATTTGTTAAAAATTAAAATAGTTTGGCATTAAAAAAGCTGTTTAAATAAAACATGTAAAAAAAGATTATGCAGCATAATAAAAAAAGGAAGAGAAAAAATACATTGTTATTAAAAAAAATTTTCACAAGGTACTTAGAGGGATTGAACCACTGACTTCACATTCCAGAGACAGATGTTCTACCACTAGGCTGAACTGTCTAATACATATGAGTTCTGCAAATTATTATTGATAAACTTAATCACATGCAAAATTATGGTAATTATGAGATAATATTTGCTTGTTTACTCATATAGATCTGAAATCAAATCAGCATCTATACATTTTGGTGTCTTTGATTTTTCAAAAACCACAGTCACCATTATCCTATGGGCAGGAGAAGTATAAAACCATCAAAACATTACATGATCACCATTTCATATGCTTACACATTCTGTTAATAAGAATACCAAACTCTCCACATAGTAGTGCCACCAAGTGCAAACCTTTGTAATCAATGAATGCAGGAAGGTTTGTGCATAAAATCCCTCTCTAGTGCATACTCATATAATATCCCTCCCCACTGATGAAATCCAAATGCAAGAAATTAATATGAGAATGTTGGATGACTTGGAACTTGATAAGGATTTTATGCACAAACATTCCTGCATCCATTGATTACATAGGCTTGCACTTGGTGGTACTACCATATGAAGAGTTTTTTAAACTTCCCTATTCAAGATAGAGGTCTATTTAACACCACCTGGAAGGCTATTAAAGTAAAATCGGTAATCACCAGATATACCTATTGTTACATGGTATTACATTGATCAGTTTCAATCTATTCTTTTATCCTTCAGTTAGGAATAACTAGACACTCATTTATCAATCTACATTGAATGATTTTTTTGAGTTAATATCAGTTGACTATCTAAATAAATGCAAGGCCTATTTAAAAATATCATATTTTCTTTAATCTAGATTTAAACCTTAGTCATGTTATAGAAAGGCAGATACTTTATCAATGCACTTCAATGGTCTGATTTGTATATTTAAAAAATATAATCATCATGTGAAATTATATATGCCTTTATATTTGTTTACATATGCTGATTTTTTTTATTAATCTTTTTCAGTGAACTGAAGTGTTTGTTTTTACAATAAATATACATTATTGTAAAGTTAAATTATTATATTTTTTATAATCTTAGCAAAATTTTTTATAGCTTCATATTTTTTCATACAACATGGATCATTCTAATTATTTTTTCTTTACTTCTCACAGTTATTATTATATCATATTATGAATTTGATGCAAATTTAAAATTATTAATTTTAACTTCATCTAATTGAACTGTTATTAAGAGTAAGCATTGATAAAGAAATTAAATATAGTGTCTTTTCAAATACCAAAAGCTATTTACAATATAATTCTATTCAATATATGTAAAAACAGAAAAAATAATTTATAATCATCATCAACCATTATCAATCCATTGCAGGATGAATGTCTCTCCAAGTTTAATCCATCTTCTCTGATCTTTAGCGTCTCTTCTCCACATCACCCCTGTACACTTTCTTATTTCATCCATCCATCTTATATGTGGTCTCTTTCTGGGTCTTTTAAAATCTCTTGGAATCCAGTTTAAAATTTCAATTGTCCATCTATTATCATCTCTTCTAGCAATATGTCCAGCCCAACTCCACTTCAATCTCGTAATTTTTTCAATGAGGTCAGAAACACCTGTTTGTTCTCTTACCCATACATTGCGTTTTCGATCTCTTCTTGTTATTCCCAACGTACATCTCTCCATACTTCTTTGAGTGTTCTGAAGTCTCTGTATTGCTTTTCTATTAAGTGTCCAAGTCTCAGATCCATAAGTAAGAACTGGTAAAACACATTTGTTTAAAAACTTCCTTTACAAACACATAGGCATATTTCCTCTATCAATAAATGACCTATTTTCACTTCTTTTTTACAAACCAGTTTTTTATACTCCCTTAATATAGTCCTGTTGATCATATCTCCTGCATCATAAAATTACTCTTGGTAACATTTAAATGGTCTATTTTCCAATGTTTATAACATAATTTTACATTAAGCAGTTTCAATAGAATAGTAATGAATCAGTATTTTATTTTTCATTTTGTTTCTAGACATCATGATTTATCAATAGACAAAAAAATCTTTACACAGCAAAATTCAAATTGGAGAAGTTAAATGACATAAAATGATTATAATTCTTATAATTCTTCGTGTTAACTGAAACACACAGGCTTATTATATACCTGCGTCTATAGGGTATATGAGCACAGACTTTCACACTTCCCACCACTCTCCACACTATCTCATAATACTGATACACTTGAACACATATATATTGAAAAGATAAATAATCACCAATATACATATTTCGGCTGCAGAAAAGAGTTTGCTATTAACTGAAAGGAGACTCTTTGATTCCTCTTGGAGGCCTTAAAGGAACCGAGCAGGGCAAATTTCTAATGTCCACTCCATACGTTCTTGTCATTGCAGCTGTTATTACTATGTGATTATTCATATAGTATACGAACATGGATGGGCTGCTCACCAACATGCATTAGCCAGTGTGGTGAGTTTATTGGCTTTTTACCTCTGAGTTTAAGATCAAAAAACACCATGGTCTTTCTTGCCAGTGCCTGATAAGGCAGAATGAATGTTTGTGTAAATGATAAATATTTTTCCAATACATATATACAATTATGACAGACAAAAATAAAGCATGGCCCTTATTCCCAGGAGGCTGTAAAGTCACCAACCAAGGCAGCGGTTGGTGGCCGAAGGCGGAGGGTGCTAAGAATCCCCTGATTGCGGACCCAGGCTGCCATTTGATGACTACTTTTTATTTAGGTACTTACAACTGCAGATCACTTTCAAGTGAAGGAAGATTGCAAGAATTAGAAAAAGAACTGTCTTATATTAAATGGGACATTATTGGACTTTGTGAAGTTAGAAGAAAAGGTGAAGAAACAATTGATTTAAAAAGTGGACATATACTCTATTATAAAGGCACACATATTGGAAATACAAGTGGAATAGGATTCATTATAAATAAAAAGTGGAAGAACAATATTGTGGAGATTGATGGTGTATCGGACAGAGTGGCAAGATTAGTTATACAACTTAATAGCAGATACCAAATGCAGATAATTCAGGTTTATGCCCCAACAAGTTCTCATAGTGATGAAGTAGTAGAAGATTTTTATATGGATGTACAAAAGGCTTTTGATCAGAGTAAACAACATTTTAAAATTGTTATGGGAGACTTTAATGCTAGAATTGGTAGACAAATGAAAGATGAATTTGCTGTAGGTAATTTTGGTTATGGTAATAGAAATGAGAGAGGACATAGACTTGTGGAGTTTGCAGAAAAAGAAAAACTTTATAGTATGAATTCATTTTTTGAGAAAAATGTTAAAAAGAAATTGACATGGAAGCATCCAAATGAAAGTACAGCAGAATTGGATTATATTTTGACTAACAGAAAATACATATTTCAAGATTGTAATGTTCTTAATAAATTTAACACAGGAAGTGATCATCGATTAGTAAGGTGTAAGTTACGTGTTAAAGTAAAACTAGAGAGACAAAAATTATTAAGAAAAACAATATTTACAGTTGATATTCCTAATCTTCAGAAACATTCTAATGAATTTAAATTAGAACTTACAAATAGGTTTCAAGTGTTAGGAGATTTTGAACATGATTCAGATTTGAATGAAATTAATGTGAAAATAACGGATACACTTTTAAAAACTGCAACAAAGATAGCTGGTAGAAAAAAGCAGCAATTGACTAATAAAATTTCTACCGAGACTAGAGAATTTATGAAGAAAAGAAGGAATATGAAGATATACAAAAATGATGTATTAAAAAGAATTGAATATCTCAAATTTTGTAAAATGATACGCAAAAAAGAGTTGAAAATGATATAAGAAAGTATAACTGTGAAATAGCAAGGAAAGCTGTACAAGAAAATAAAAGTCTGAAGAATGTTAAACAACATTTTGGTATTGGTAGGAAATTTATATCTGCAATAAGAAAAAAAGATGGAATTATTACTAAAAAAAGAGATGACATCATGAAATTGGTAGAATATTTTTATCAAGAATTATATAGTAATAAAGAACAAGTACCTCCTATATCTATTACATCTTCCGAATAGCCCAGAATTTTAAATGAAGAAGTGAGACATGCAATTAAATGTATGAAGAAAGGAACGGCTCCAGGAAATGATGAAATTATAATTGATATATTAAAAGAAACAGGTGAAGAAATAGAAACAATTTTAGCAAAGTTATATACCAAATATCTAAATGATAAAGATGTACCGGAAGATTGGAAGGATGTAGTAATAATATTAATATTTAAAAAAGGTGATAAAGAAGATATTAGAAATTACAGACCTATCAGCCTTTTATCAGTTTTATATAAAATTTTTACCAAGATAATTACAACTCGTCTACAGAGAACTTTGGATTTCCACCAACCAAGAGAAGAAGCTGGATTTAAAAGTGGTTTTAGTACAATAGATCATATTCAGGTATTGAGAGAAGTCATAGAAAGGACAAATTAATATGAGTTGTTATTATGTTTTGGATTTGTAGATTATGAAAAGGCATTCGATTCTATACACATTTCTTCAGTGATTAAAGCATTGGATCATCAAGGTATAGATCCAGGATATTGTCATATTTTAAAGAATATTTATAAAAATGCAACAGCAACAATTAGTTTACATAATGATACTGGAAAAATCAACATTGAGAAAGGTGTAAGACAAGGTGACTCCATATCTCCAAAACTTTTTACAGCAGTGCTGCAAGAAGTATTTTGTGGATTAAAATGGGAAACGAAAGGAGTGAAAGTAAATGGAGAGTATTTAAGTCATTTAGATTTCGCAGATGATGTAGTTGTTTTTGCAAATAATGCTTCAGAGCTGCAGGAAATGTTGCAGGAGTTAGCAGATGAAAGTAGAAAAGTAGGACTAAAGATAAATGTTAAAAAGACTAAAGTAATGTTTAATCGATTTGCTCAAAATATGAAAATAAAGATTGATTATGAAGAATTAGAAGAAGTTAACAATTACAAATACCTTTGTCAGATTATTACTACAGATGGAAACATAATGGAGGAAATTAATCATAGAATTAAACTTGGTTGGAGTGCTTTTGGTAGAAATAACTTGATACTAAAAGGAAATATGCCTATGTGTTTGAAAAGGATGGTTTTTAACAAATGTGTTTTACCAGTTCTTACTTATGGATCTGAGACTTGGACACTTAATAGAAGAGCAATACAGAGACTTCAGACCACTCAAAGGAGTATGGAGAGATGTATGTTGGGAGTAACAAGAAGAGATCGAAAACACAATGTATGGGTAAGGCAACAAACAGGTGTTACTGACCTTATTGAAAAAATTAAAAGATTGAAATGGAGTTGGGCTGGACATATTGCTATAAGAGATAATAATAAATGGACAATTGAAATTTTAAACTGGATTCCAAGAGATTGTAAAAGACCCAGAAAGAGACCACATGTGAGATGGATGGATGAAATAAGAAAATGTGCAGGGGTGTTGTGGAGAAGAGAAGCTAAAGATCGGAGAAGATGGATTAAACTTGGAGAAACCTTCATCCTGCAGTGGATTGATAATGGTTGATGATGATGATAATACATATTTCATGCTAAATCAGCAATCATCAGTTGGTCCAGATTACCATCTCTACACATATATGCTATACATGCTCAGATATATATTAAGATAGCCAATCCTTATACTTTAATGGACAGGCTTCAATCTAATTTACATTCCAACTCTTCAACCATCCATCCAATTGAAAATCTGATGATGGAATGATCAAAGGCCACCCTGAGTTTGAGATTCTTGTCACACCCATGTTGACCTAAGGTCAATCCGACCCCTCATCTACAGGACATAATCCATTTAATACATATACAAGGGATGGGCACACATCTCTACTATGTAATAACTGAAACATGCAGGCTTATTATATACCTGTGTCTATATATGTAATATATAGGGTATATGAGCACAGACTTTCACACGACCCACCACTCTCCACACTATCTCATAATACTGATACACTTGAACACGTATATGTTGAAAAGATAAATAATCACCAATATATTTTGTATTTATAAAGAAAAAATTTCTAGAGTAATTTCAAAGTTGTTAATTCTCAAAAATACTTTAATAATAAATCTGAAACGTTTTTAGAAGGCATAAATTTAAAAAAATCAAATAAAATTATATTATTTTAATTAATGTGAATAATAATTATGTATTTTTAAAAATCTTTTAAAACTAATTTAGTGTTTTCAAGAATTTTCTCTCACGTTAGTTATGCTTCAAATCAAATATTTGAAAATCAGGCACTCTTCATAAACCTGGGAGCTTAATTGTAAGTAGAGGGGATTTGAACTCAGATTTTCAAGCACCCTACAACTACCCACAATATCTCATACAACTGATACACATGACCACACACATGTAGAAAAGATAAATAATCACCTATATATATATATGTATATATATATTTCATGCTAAACCAGCATTCATCAGTTGGTCCAGATCGTTAGATAGATTGAAGCCTGTGCATTAAAGTATGAAGATTTGCTATCTTAATATAAACTGAGCACTGATTATATATATATATGTGGGAGATGATAATCTGGACCAACTGATAGTGCTGGTTTAGCACAAAATACATATATTATTTATCTTTTCTGATGTGTGTGGTCATGTGTACCAGTTGTATGAGATAATGTGGATAGTTGTAGGATGCTTGAAAAACTGAGTTCAAATCCCCTATACTTATAATTATGCTCCAGGTTTGTAAAGAATGCCTGGTTTTCTAATATTTACACATCAAGCTTGTATCCTGCCCATCCCTCTTCTATGTATTTAAGTGGATAAGGTCCTATACATGAGGGGTCAGAGTGACTTGAGGTCAACATGGGTATGGCAATAACATTAGCATCAACATGGGATTTGGGTTTTCATCATCAGATTTTCAATGATATGAATCACTGAAAAATTGAAGGTTGAAATAGATTGAAGGCTGTCCATTAAAGTATGAAGATTTGCTATCTTAATATAGACTGAGCACTGATTATATATATGTGTGGGAGACGATAGTCTGGACCAACTGATGAGTGCTGGTTTAGCATGAAATACATATGTTGGTGATTATTTATCTTTTCTACATGTGTGTGGTCATGTGTATCAGTTGTATGAGATAGTGTGGATAGTTGTAGGTTGCTTGAAAATCTGAGTTCAAATCTCCTATGCTTCAAATTAAATTAAATTTTAATTGAGTTAAAATATACTTTTATTTTGCCACAAATTTTATTCAAACTAAAGGCATCATTTAAAAAAAATTATATTTTGCAAATTAAATTTGATTTAGTAATGAAAATTGGGAACTAAAGAATTAACCTATAAATAATATTGATGGCAATTATATATAAACAGATTTTATTGTTATATATATATTATAACCTTATGTTCTGCCTATAGAACTTTATGCTGGATTTTTCTATTAGTATTTTTTTAATGTTTTTTTACATAGTTTTTTTTTTTTAAATAAATTCTCTTTGCGTAGTAAAAGTAGTAAATTATTTAGAAAGATATCTTATTGATTTATAATTAATGTTCTGAAATATCATTACTTATGACAAATTTAAATAAATAAATTTAAATAATTTTACCTTATCAGCCAAACTTATTTTATAATTACAGGTGTTTTAAAATCGTAAAATCAGTATTTTAATGTATAACTTATTTTTAACTTATTGTAGTTTAAAGATATAGTTATGCTCTTAATACAATTATTATATGTCCTTATTAAGTTAAGTCATTATAAAATAAACACGTAAATAATTTCATAATGCTTTAGTTACTTTTATTAACACAAGTAACCGTTTGTTTTTAGTTATCTATTTTATATTAACACTTTGATGTGATGTGATGTATTATGGCTTCTCCTTAAACGAAGTCAAGAATATCTCAGCAATTATGCCCAGATAAACCTGTTAGCCACTTTATTTTACATTCCCCACTCTAAATTTACCCATAATTTGCTCTATCCCATTTCCACAACATAATCTTTGTCAACTCTATAACCTTTATATCTAAATCCCCTTTATCTTTTCCCAAACTTTATAGCTTTTGGGAACAGTGGCGCCGCACTGCTAGAATTTAAATAATTAAATGTTTCTAAAAAATATTTTTAATATCTTTACAGTAGGTGAATGTGGGAATAAAATCTGTTTCAATTTAAAGCTAAAAGTTTAGAGAGAAAATAATTATATTTCAACTTCACATGATCACCATTTCTTGTGCTTTCTCAAGCTGTTAAAACAGGAAAAACTTTACTCTGGCTTATACTGAGTGGCACTACTGTATGGAGAGTTTTGCCTATTTTAACAGCTTGAGTAAGCATAAGAAATGATGATCATGTGATGTTTAGTGATTTAATACCAATCCTGTCTAATAGGATAGTGGTAGCAATGGTTATTAAAGAACCAAAGACATCAAAATGTATGAGTGCTGAAGTGAACTGAGTTCAGACCCATATGACTATATAAGCTAATGGGCTTGGATTGGAAACATTAAGGTGTTTTCAGTTTAAGACTCAGTCTTGTAGTTAAATGGAGATAAAAGGTGTTTTCTGGAGGGTTGCATTAGATCCTAAGATCTAGATCCAGTGCTCTCAGATCCAAGGCTCCTCATTGACGAAGGCCACAAGCCAGAAACTAGTCTGGGATATTGGATGAGTAGGCACTAAATGGTGATTTTATGCACAAGCCTTCTGGCATCCATTGATTACTCTAGCTTGCTGTGTGTGGCAATACATATAGTGAGTTTTGCTTGTTTAAATGTACTTTATTGCTTTTAAATATTTTATTACTGATAAAGTATAAAATATTGCATAAAACATATTCTGTGCTTTTAACAATCTGCTTATTGTTTGATATATATTGTTTAAAATGTTTGCCGTGCTTCTGATATATTATTCATCGCTGTATAAAACGTTGCATTACTTCAATGGAGAGTATATTCTGCTCTTTATAAATTTCTCATTGTGTGAATCTATGAATTATTGTTAAAAGAAAATCTTACATTATTTGCATATTGCTTAAAATAAATAAATAATATTTTAATTTGTGAAGCGCAGATAGTTGAAAATTGAAATAAATTGAGATACTGCCAAATCTCGTGCACTCATTATAATACTTATCTGGCAGCCAATCAGATGTCATGAATGACATCCAAACCCAAACACACAACAAAGATTTAACGAGAAAAAAGCGGCCACCCTTTTCTCTACTTTTCTTACTATATATTTAAGCCAGTCATAAATATTTAGGTTTGAAAGCTTGAAGTTTTAAATATCTTCACACTTAACTCACTGACTGATTGGCTGTCAGATAAGTACTATAACGAGCGCTAGAGATTTGGCAGTATCTCAATTTATTTCAATCTTAAAATAAATAATATGCTTACAACTTTTTCATTGCTTAAAAAAATTATATTTTCTTATCTTCATATTATTTCAACAAATACTTTATTTTGAATGACTTTAAAAATTGTCAGTGCTCATTAATTTTACGTGTCTTTGATTTTAATTAATTGCTTTTCCAATATCAGATACTCATATCATCTTCAGATGTCCAACAAGACATTGTTTTAACTACTGTTCCAGAGCAAAATCATTGAAATCAATGATTTTAGAACATATGAACTATTAATGGTAAAAAAGATTATAAATATTTTCGATATATTATATATATGTGTGTATCATATTTATGCTATTATTTATTTATGTATGTATGATTTGTACTACATTGTATATTGGACTTCACAGAATATTACTGTCTTGAAATATAAACAAAGATAACACAATTGTATTTTTATATTGGACTATTTCCATCATCTAATATAAGTATTGAATGTCTTTAGAAAAATGTAACTATATTTAAATATGCCAAATACATTCAACTGTTAGTAATATCACATCAAATAGGCTAGTATGTGCACAATCTTTCGAGAGGTATCATTTTCCCCTCTTCTTGAGGTGTTGCTAGCCTGATGAGTGACAGCATTAGCATGGGATTTGAACCTAGACCATTAGATTCTTGAATATTAAATTTTTGAAGGTAACACTCTAACCAACTGAGCTATCCTGCCAAAGGCAACAGTATGTAGTAATTTCATATACTTATCTAAAAGGTTTCTCCTGATTTCTCCTTTTTTTCCTAAGAGCAAAGTTGATTAGTGGTATCCATACATTATGTATAGCTACACTAGGTTGGATTATGGGAATGTTTGGTATTGTTATGTGAACAGCTTTTTTAAATTTTCTTCTTTGTACCTTTTCTTCTCTATCCAATCGAGTGTTACCTTAAAAAACTCAATACTCAAGAATCTAAGGGTCCAGGTTCGAATTCCATGCTAATACTGTCACTGGTCAGGCCAGCAACACCTGAAGAAGAGGGGAGACAAATACCTCTGAAACATTGTGCATATACTAACCTGTCTGATGTGCTATTACTAACAGTTGAATGTATTTGGAATATTTAAATAAAGTTAACTTTTTCTAAAGACATTCAATACACATATTAGATGATGGAAATAGTCCACTATAAAAATACAACCACAATGCCATCATCACAAATCTTCAGGAAAAGATAACATAAATTTCCTTTTTGGAATTGTTTAGAGTAAGTATAAATGAACACAAGAATTAATGGAGTAGGTGGTATATTTTAGTAAATTGTTAAGCCATAATTCATATGCCATGTTATATTTTGTTTTAATTATATTTTAGCAGTTTTTCACATCATATGTTAGTTATTGCTGTATGAGATAGTAGGATTAATGCTATTTTTATATGTTATTCTTATTATGCTTTTGAGATGTCTGTTTTAGGCGATAGGTAACTGGTAATGCGATATTCTTAGGCAATGTTTTGTAATAGTTTATTCTTAGTGTATTTATTATGATTAGAAACAAGATTCTAATTCTTTATGTACACTCTCATACATGTGTTTATTTTGAGTCTCTTCCATCATGATGCCTTTTAGTAATAAATTGAAAGATTGCTAGTCTTTCACATGTGCCTATTGTTGTTTTTCAGACAGCCAATTAGATGTTAAACAATGGTCTTAAGAGTGATCAGGCCTTGACACACTGATGTCATGTGTCAATGCCTGATCGCTCTTAACACCCCTGTTTAACATCTGATTGGCTGTCTGAGAAACAACAGTAGGCGCATGTGAAAGACTAGCAACCTTTCAATTTATTACTAATTTAATAATAACATGCAATTTGGACAAATATTATTTACATGATTTCTTTTGTATTCCTTGACATTTATCCTGATAAAAATTTTAAAGTCATGTGTAATGCCAACCATGCTTTTCTTTTGCTCTTGATGCAATAGTAGTAGATTAAGCATGTTGGCATCTTTGATATGCCTGGTCCGAATATCTGATATGTTAAAAGCTTTGATAAAATGTTTTGTGCTTAAATTTATAATTATTTTATATGGCTATGAAATTATGCATCTAATTCAATATTCAATGTTATTATACATCTGGTAACATTTGTTTGTTAATATCATTAAATATATTTCATGTTGTGGTATGTGGACAAAAAAGTTGGATTAATAAATAATATACTATAATACACCATATATTCCTTAAATTACACTCTACAATGCAGACAATGCAGTTTAACATATAATTTATTTTATTTCCTTCCTTACAGTTTCAACTGTCCAGCAGTCATCATCAGATCTTTTATCTCAGTACCCTCTCTCTCCTATTAATAAATAATCATGAGTGCTTTCAATATTCATAAGTTAAATCATATTGTATTTGTTTTTTTAATTTAAATTTTATTTAAATTTTGTGATAACATAATTTTAATTCTATTAAAATGTTAATGATTTATTTTTATCATATTTAGTAGTATTAATAAAATATCGATTTAATTATTACTTCTCAATTTATATTTATATCATCTGCATTCTCAGAAAATCCAAAATCATACATATATTTTAATATTAAGGTGTAAGAGTACAAGAAGATTATAAAAGTCACTTTATTGAAATTTATATTCTTAATGTTTTCAGGTCACCTTCCTTGTTTAATAGTATTATGTTATTTTAATTTGATTAAGTTGTAAGAACACTTTTTGTGTGATATATGAATAGCAACAAAATCTCTTTCCTACTCATATTATGAATGTTATTCTAGATTGCTATATGATTATTTTAATATCTGAGTGCCGTGATTAATGTTAAATCAAAATTTACTTATTGCATTAGGATATCATCCAAAAGTTGGATCATATCTTATTATTATTTACTAGGACATATTCACCATTTGGACAAAACCTGAGATGAAGAATGTAATCGTATTTGTTCATTAAAGAATGTTTTAATAAGAACCCTGACATTTGATTATGAGTGATTTATTTTGATTTATAATATTGTGTAATAATCTTTATTTTGTGTGAACCTGCGAAATAAGATTAATTTAAGAGTATTAGAACTATCAATTAGATTAATTATTTTAGCGCAACATAAGAGATAGCTATATGAAAGTTATATTTATTTAACATTTTTGACTTCCTATGTAGAGGTTCTTCAAATGAAGAATCTAATGTTTACAATATATATATAATTAAAATTTTTATCCACTTAGGAGTGCCTACATTAAACAAATTAATAAATCACTCAAAAGATAAAACCTCATTTATAAATAAAAATTGTGTCATTTATAGATAGATATGTAGGGTGTGGCAGTGGATATATAGGTGAATCTAGATGTACATTGGAAAAAAGAACTAAAAAGCACTTGCTATTATTAAAATGGGTTCAGAAATCGAAACAAAATTGTATAGTAGATAATAATATTTCAGCATCTGTTTTTTACGACCACATGTATTTATGGTTTTGACTTCAATTTTAATAAGGTAAAAATATTACAAATTGAAAAAAAATAGCAATAAAAGAAAAATAAAGGAAGCTATGCTAATATACAAATATAAACATGACTTAATTAACAGGCAAGCAGCAAATGTTAAAATCATAGAATTGTGGGAAGATTAGCTTTTCATAGTTTTAGTTGACCAAGATTACTGGGATAATCGAAAGCACTCCTAAGTGGATAAAATTTTTAATTATTTAGTTACTGTTAAAGTTTCAATACTGAAATAAAATTAATATGCAAAGTACATAAATTTCAATTAGAATTTAATAAAAATACATCTTACCTAAAGTACACGTTAATGGAATCATACTGGTTATGAATGAAGTCGTTGTTTTAAAAAATCTATATAATTGAAATAAATTTTAAAAGCAATGTCAATAATATATATATATTTTAAGAGTTCTTTTAATATTAAGGGTGTATGGGAAGTGAATGGATTTGTGGGTAATGTTTAATATTATATATATTGTGTAGTTTTTGTAGTTCTTTACAGTTGAGAAGTCTGCTTGTAGCAGTGAAACCTTTGGTAGTGTTTTAATATTATTTTTATGCTGGTCTGGTTGAATTTAGGATTTGGGGTAGTTTTGATTATATATATATATTCTGGCAATGCCAAAGTTACATTAAGATACTTTTGAAAACCAAGATGTGTTTATTCATTTATGCATATATATATATGTACGTACATGTAGGATTGAAATAAAGAAGGGAAAATGCAATATGTACAAGTTAATATATTTAATTAGTTAATTTTACCTTTGTTTCAAACAAATAATCTTTAAATTCATTATGGAGATGACCCCACAAATTGGAAAGACAGCAAAAGCTTTTTTTTATATAGATAAATGAGATCGGAAATATTGAAATAAGATTATTTTTCTTCTACCTTTCTTTTGCTAGAGCAGAATCATAGAAAAAATATATTTTGTGTGTGATATTAATAGATATTGATATATATATTTAAATGCAGATAAACAGAATATCATTTAAACAATCCGACTGCAACCAACTACTTGCTTGCAAGGCAGCTGCGATGACCTCTCGGCTAACAACGCTTGACATATTCATCAGGATAGTCAAAGACCAGATAATGATGGTTTATATTTGTTCTTATCATTTTCTATTAAGCTAAGAATAGCTAAATACAATTATCAACCAATAGTGGGATAAGTTAGGTTGGTTAAGAGCCAATTTGAGTCCAAATTCAATGTATGAACTATTATAAGAATTCTAATATCTGGAACTGTCTTTTATTATTTTAAAATCAATACTTATCTAATGATCCCATATTTATCTTCTATTTCTGCAATACAGTAAAGAGTAATCAGTTAACTAGATGGATTACCTATAAGATGACTGCATGTATAGAAATTTTTAGTTGAGAAACATTCGACTTCATTGGCATTGATATACGCAAAAACCATAAGAATATTTTTTTTCCTTATTATCTGTTTATACATACTAACATATTATTAACATGTTATAAAAACAAATATTTAAATGAAAAATTACTCATATTTTTCTGTAATAAGTCTATGAAAAATTCTAAAACATCTTAACATCTAATAATATATTCATATAGACATTATTCCTTACCTTTAAAGTGAAAGTAGATAATAGATAAGATCAAGAGAACTTTGTAGCGGAAATGATTTGGAAAAAATATCTTGAGATAAAAGATGCTGTTTTAACAAATTTTAAAATTCATTTACGTTTGATGCAAATTGAAATGTTTGCATACCCATTTGGACAAGTTTATTACTGTAATTATATATTTATTTTTGGTACTCTAACTGAATGTATGTTTTTATTTTAAATAATATCATTATTTTGTACATTGTAAAATTTTAACGAGATAGGGACATAATAGTGTAAGAGGCGGTTTTCAGTACTAGGGTTGCTTTATTTTTATTACAAAGTATTCAGCATATTTTAATTATAATTTCGTCATTTTTTAGGTAGTCTACCACACAAATTATCCAGTTAGTCAGTAAATTAGTATGTAATTATTCTGAACAAGACAATGTCAAGCATTGGTGGTCGAGAGGTCAGCACAGCTGCCTTACAAGCAGTTGTCCCGGGTTCGCTTCCCAGCGGATGCTATGACACATGAGAAAAAAACAAACCATGATTTATTTTTCAGAAAAAAGAATTATATTAAACCTAGGTAGCCATCCAATTAATCGTCAATAAATTAGTATTTAACTATTGTTAACAGGGAAATAAAATGACGATAAACCATATAACTTCATCATTTGATGTTTGATTAACCTGTTTCCTTCAATATTCTCTGTTTAGATATGCAATTATTTAAAGGTTGATTATCTTTACCTATTTATTTTTTATTATAATGTGTGTTATGGTGTTTATTGATAAATTAGTGACTTATATAAATTTGTATTGTTTCAAATTAGATTCATCCATCTAGGTAATCCATGGTTCACTGCAAATAAGAAGTACAACATCTTTATCAATAATAATGATTAGATGATTACAAGGTTCAATCAGATAGTTTTATGGTCTGTACATGAAAATGCATCTAACTGCAATTCTTCTTAGATCTTTAGTGAACCATAGCTAATGGCCAAATGATAATTAAAAACAAATTCTACATTTGTTTAGAAATAAATGGCATTTAAAAATTGCCAAGTTTTACCCAGGTTCAAATCCAGAAGTAGGGAAGTTGGGAGCATTAATTTCTAAAACTTCATGACTTCTTATATTTCACCTTTGCTGTAAAAACTCATGAGTTTGGCATTTCAAGATGTAAATCAGGTATATAATCATATTCTGAAGATTTATCAAAATGCAGTAGCTTTGATTAAATTAAATGGTGTTACTAAGTAATGTCCAAGATCTTTCACCGCAATTTTACAAGAATATTTTGTGGATTAAAATAAAATGAAAACTAAAAATAGATGAAGATTATTCATCTAGATTTCCCAGTGTTTTTTTTTTACAAATAATGTTTAGACTTTCAGTAAATACTATATAAGAGTTATCAAATGAGAGTAAATAAAGAAAACAAATGATAAATATTGAGAAGACTAATGTAATGTTCAGTGGCTTTTCTCAGAAGAAAATAAAAATAATCATGAATTAAAAGTTAACAACTACAAATGCCATACTCAGATTATTAATAAAGATGGAAATATAAGCCTGGTTGAACAACTTTTGGTATAGATAAATATTACATTGAAATATACCTTGGTATTTAAAATATGTTTTCATAGATGTGGTGCATATTTATATGGATCTGAACCTTGTAAACTAAACAGAAGAATAATACTGACTTCAGTCTATGCAATGGTACATACAGAGATATATGTTGGGAGGAAGTAGAAGAGATCAAAAATAAGAATCAGTCAACAGACAAATACCATTGGCATCATTGAAAGAAGTTATGAGAGTGAAATGGATATGAGCTGACTATATCAGTTGAAGTCACAAAAGATTATATACCTAGAAATGGACCATGTGTGAGATGAATAGATGAAATAAGATTATTAGTTGGTGTGATAAAGGAAAGAGCTATGCATAGAGAAATTGGATTAAATTTTGAAGACAATTTTGCATTGGAATTGTCATAGTTAATAATAATTTTGAATAGAATTTACTGATTTCTTAACATTCATTTAAACGTTTGGGTCGAAAAGTTAGATGGACTCATTCTACCTTTTCTAAAGACTTTATCTTGTGTTTGAGAATGTTAGTATTATTTACATATAGTTATCTGTAAAGCACATGTGCATTAGCTTGATCGCTAATTTACATTTACAATTTATCAACATAGCGCTATATAAATAAATACTTAATTAAACTGGTATTTTAGAAATTTAGATTGGTTGTATTTTAAAAAATATGCATACATTGATTTTTTGAAAAAAGAAAGTGAGTAGATATTGATTTCAAATAGTAATATGATAAGAAGGAAAATATTTCTTATAAGATTGAAAGTGCATGAGATAAACTTACAATGTTTAAATTTTATGTGCAATACCATCCATCTAGAACCACTGCTTCCTGAGCTATTACACATAAGCAATGTTTTTTTTATTATTTCAATAGTACACTTCTTTTTCTCTCACTATCAAAATACCATGTTTTCAAACATACTAAAACTTTGAAAACAGTATTTGGTAGTTGGTAAAAATAAATGTGTTATTGAAATATTCTTAACCCAAAAGAAATGTTAGCATAGAATGACTAAGGAAGGAATGGTTTTAAATGAATGGTATTGCACATATAATTTAAAAATTTTAAATATATATCTTGTGGTTTCCATGCTGATATATGTCTTAAATGTTTTCCATATGTATATAAAAACATTTTGGGATTCATCCATTTAAGATTTTTATTAGATATTCCACTGTTTTGATTTGATCATACAAGCCCTCGACTGAGAAATGAATATGATATAACTGTAGAGATGCTGTAAAACAGTGTTCACAATAATCGTTAAGATTTCACAACTAAAAAAATGAGTGTATAAAATTGAACAAATAAATAAATAAACAACAAATAAAAAAATTCAGAATCTTCAGAGTAAGTTGTTTTTCAAAAAAAATTTACACATATGAGGAAGTTTACGTATGTTGTGCCAAAGTACTGCTTACAAATTTAACCTTTCAGATAAATCATATCTAGAGGAAGAAATACATCATATAAATAATGTATGGAGAGTTTTGCTTTGTTTATAAATAATGTACTAATAGCAAATGGTTATAATAAAAGGTTATAAGTGGAACTTTATTTCAAAATAAAAATATCAAAAATGAAAAACAAAGAAAAAGCAAATATTAGGATTTGTATTCATTATATTAAAAAAACATAGACAGTATTGGATGTATTCTAAAACAACTACACCTAAAGACAGCATATACTCCTTATCAAAAAATTAGTAATATTTTAACAAAACCTAAAGATTCAATCCCTCTTGGGGCTCAATGAGTTTATGAGATTTCATATGGCATTTGTAAGTCTTCTTATGTGGGTATGATCAATGGTCACATCCATACTAGAAAGAATGAATATGCTAATGCAGTGAGGCAGTATTCATCATCATCATCACTCTCAACCCATGCTATGGGCTCAGGTCACAATATTGATGTTTCTAAGACAAGGATCCTATCCAGATGTGAAAACCTACACCAATGTAAGATCAGAGAAGCTATCAAGATACTAAAAAGACCAAATTATATCAATGAACATGATGATACATATAAACTTCCTCATATTTGGAAAAATTTTTGAAAAACAAAATTACTCTGAAAATAGTGAATTTTTTATTTGTTGTTTATTTACTTTTTATATATTTTTCAATTTGTTCAATTTTATACACCTATTTTTTCTAGTTGTGCAACTTTAACAATTATTGAGCAAAACTCTTTATACAGTATTGCCACTCAGTGCAAGACAGAGTAATCAATGGATTCCAGAAGGCTTGTGCATAAAATCCCCATCTAGTGCCTACTCATCCAATATCCCCTGACTAGTAGGCACTAGATGGGGATTTTATGCACAAACCTTCTGGTATCCATTGATTACTCTGGCTTGTACTGAGTGGCAATACTGTATGGAGAGTTTTGCCTGTTTTAATAACAGTTATAAGCAAGCATAAGAAATGGTGATCATGTGATTTAACAATTATTGTGAACACTGTTTACAGAACATCTACAATTATCTTTATAAACACTGTTTACAGCACCTCTATAATTATATAGTATTCATGTACTAGTTGATAGCTTGTGTGTTCAAGTTGAAATACCTAATTAAAATCTTACACAGATAAATCCAAAGAACATGTCTTTCATATCTGTAACCCATGAAAACATTTATATGAACATGTATATATATATTTGATATTTTGTTCAATATTTAAACAGCTTTTAATTCATAGCCTAGGAGGGGGGGGGCATGATTTACTCACATTGAGCTTTCTTTAATATAAAGTGTATAAATATAATAAAGAATACAAATAAGGTTATATCAATGTAAACAGAAATGACTTTTGCCATTTGACATTGTCAAGAAACTATAAATTACTACTAATTGACAATTATCCTGAGATTAAACAAGTTTCTCCATTAGCCTATAGTATCTCTTTTGTTGACATTTTCAATTAAAGTAAAAGGTCATTTTTTAATTCAAACCCAAGGTGTTAAATGAATTTAAACCCACAAAGCTATTTTTATAGGTGTGTGGGTCAATTTTAGCACAATTTCTTGACATTTTGCAAATGTTTTAAACTTCTTCAGAGAGTTGTATATGTTGAATTAAAAACTGTCATGGATTGTTATAATAATGAAATTGAAATAAGAATATTATATCACGCAAACAGATAATTATTGTTTTCTGATGTTTCCAGGAAACTATCAATTATTATTAGCTGACAATTATCCTGAGACTTTTTAATCTATAATAGCTCTTTTGTTAGAGGTTTTCTATTGAAGTAAAAGAAAATTCTCTTTAATTTCAAATCCCACTTACCTACCTGTTTGCTTGCTGAAGTAGTTATTATTTTTGCTTAAGTTTTAAGTACTTTAATTAATTTTTATTTTTTGTTTCGAAGTTTTAAAAAAATAAATGCCTAAATTAACTTCATACAGGCTCAATCTTTAAATTGATAAAACTGCCACTGCTCAAAATTTCATTACATGATGTGGATTATGGGAAAGTCAACAGAAATTAAATTGTTTCCACTAAAATTAAATGCTTTGATGGATTTTATGGAAAATATTATTATCATTCCTGTTATGTAAGAACTTGTATTAATTCTATTTTCCATACCATAACCTGATGATATTACCAAATTAAATTTTAAAATATGCTGAAAATGTTAAGATCACTAAAGACTTTAAGCTATTAATTATTCTTTAAGCAACTTTTATTTTTAAAATGTTTGAAACTTTCTGTACATTAAAAAGAGTTTCTTTGGATCATTTTATTTTTAATGAAGACTTAATCTAAATAGCAGTATTTCATAATTAGAATATACTTTGTCTTACCTGAATTCATACATATATTAATAAAGAATAATTAATTTATTTCAATTTTTTTTCTAAAATGCAGTAGTTTTCTTGGAAATCATATTATTTGGACATTTATAGGTATTTTTCAAAATGCATTATGAATAAATGGCTTTAAATTTATATATATATTATTGTTATGAAACACTTATTTAAAATATAACATTCATTTAATTAAAAAGATGAATTATTTAAAAGCTATTGTCTTTAAAATGGCATTTATTATTGCTAACAGTGATTTAAAAATGATCCACTCATTAAATATCTTTATTATATCTATTTGAAGCTAAACCAAGGAAATATATTTTCCTAACACATTGAAGTTAAACTCATTGACCTGTACTGTTTTATAGAAATTTATTAGTATCATGCACTGTATGTTGAAATATGATATATTCCTGAAAGATTAATAGAGTTATTTTTGAATTTATCATCACCTGATCATCATTTCTAATGCTAGAACATCTGTTATTAACAAAGGCAAAACTCTCCATACAGTAGTGACAACCACATGCACAAGACTCTGGCTTCCATTGATTACTGTGGTTGGTACTGGATGGCACTACTGTATGGACAGTTTTGCCTTTGAATTTATTATTGTGTCCAAAAATTATTGCTTTTTATCAAGTCTGAATAAATTGTACTACTTATACTAGAATTATAAATATCTTTGAAATAGTAATATGAAAGTTTATATATGAATTTATTATCCTCCATGTATTCCACAACATCTGATTTCTTTTTATTATTTTTATTAGAGTTCTGCTCCATTTTAAAAATGTGACTTTTGAAAAGATTGCTCATTAATTGTTATCATTAGATCTGCTTCCAAAAGATAAAAGAAGTTAACACAATATTATGCTGAAATATTAAATATGCATCATTATTCACGATGTCATGAAATGTATTTCATCAATTGAATGGTCATATATATTTTTGCTTAATTTTGTTGTGTATAATACTGCGTGCAACTTAAATATGCTACATTGCAATAATCTGGAAATCTGCAAAAGATATGAGAACTCTATTTTCAGTGTCAGTATCCTGTCAAATGGTAGAACCCAAGATGGACTTTCTTCTTATTTATTTTATTTTTGGTAAAAGGATATAGTTATTAAGTTTGAATATTCATACTTTAAAATGCCATTATTATTTGATGGATTTTTATTTGGTATAATTTTTTTTATAAATCACTTATGAAGTATATTGTCAAATGTTCTGGTTATTAATAGTTTGATAGTGCTATATTTTAATTGTTATATTTGTCCCTATAATGAAATTATTTATTTTTGAAATGTTTTATGCAAATGCTGATAGAGATAGAAGCTGATGTATATTGCTATTGTTTATATTATAACATTATTTTTATTAAGAAATATTTAGCACTAATTATCAATTTATTGGTTTTACATATGAGTTAATTGTTGCTATTTTAAGAAATTTAGCATTAGTATCTCTTGAGTGTATTTTATTTTGTCAGTATGTTATAGAGATTATGGCATTAGTCTCTCTTGTTGCTGTTTATCATGCCAGTATATTTTAATAGCGATTATAGCTTTGTCTCTCTTATATTTTGATATTTTTCTTATGAATTATATTGTTCATCTTATATTTAAGCATAAGCTTTATTTAAGATAAATATTGTTTTTTCTTGATGGTTCATTCTCATTACTTATGTGACTAGTGATAATGTCCTTGTTCATTTGTTTTCAAATTTAAGTGCTTTTCCCCTGAGTTCATACCATTATTTATTTTGTCTTATTATATCTAATGTGGATTTAATCTGTGTTGCATTATTGTATAAAACCATGGATAGTGTATTACCATGACCTTATCCTGGCAATTGATATATTTTTGTAAGTACTGAAAAATATTACCCTTACATGCAGTTGCACCCTTAATATATCTGAGTGTATGTTGTTTGTTTTGATGTGTAGATCTTGTAGCTGTACTTTTCCATCACCTCAAGATATAAATCTGATAAATATTTAATAATAAAATTATATATGTGGCTTCATTAAAGAATATACATTTTCAGAATTCATCTCACCACATAGATTGGTAAGTTGTATTTTATATGGGTATTAAATACATTCATTGGGGACTTTATAATAGAATGATTGTTTTGTAAAAATGAGAGAACTTATTAAAATATCGATTTTGTAGGTTTCATTTACTAACCAATTCTCTTCCATATTAAATTTTACTTAGTGTATCCAAAAAATTCATCTTCATAACATTGCAAAAGAAGAGAATTGCTTGTTTGTTAAGTGTTTTAATGTCAAAATGTTATTTTTTTTGTTAACTTGATTGTTTATCATCAGCAACACACCTTCAGAAATCTAAATATTATAAAACTTATCATAATTGTTTCTTTACTTTTACGCATTAGGAGTACATCAATATCAAGAATATGACATGAGTCCCTTTATTAAAAGTGCATCTCTGATGTTAAGAAAATATCCAAGAGATTATTTTATTTATGAAAAATAACTAATTATTTATTCATTGTTAGATCACTTTAGTCAATTTTATTTATTTAAAAGATCTCTGTGCTTGTTTTTGAAATCACTTTATTCAGATTACTTTATTTATTCATGATAAATTCAAATGATGGAATTACTTGGTTTTATTCCAGAATATTTAAAGAATATTAGTGTGATATTTTGAGTTGCCATAAAATCCCTTATCCACTCATTATATCAAATCTATCCTAGTAGGTTGTGTTATTCTAAATTAAGTTTTCATGTTTAGTTTCAATTTTTTAAAAAAGTTATAATTTTAGGGAGACATTATCTTAAAGGCAAGAATATGACTCACTACTTTGTTTTACTAGGATCTCATGTTTTATTTCATAGATTTTCAAAATGAAAAAGAATACAATTTATACTTATTAAAATATTCATCATATGAACCCTAAGATAACCATTTTACATATAAGATTATTAAAAAAAAATTTCACTTAAGAATAAAATTATTTTAAAAAAGACAATATGGCAAAGACATGAGGAAACATGCTTTTATTTGATAAAAAGAAATTTAAGAGTAAATCTGATTATGACAACAAGATACTCATTATGGTTAGAAGAGTTGTAGTTAAATGTCTTGTGAATAGAAAATTTTAAAGTAATCTAACCCTCTAATGACATATGCTTTAAATATTAAGAGCCATTATACTTTAAAGAATGAGTTTGAGAAGTCTCTTCCTCTTAATTTTTCTAAAATATTGTATCTTAATAATGCTTATTTATTATTATTTACCCTTATTATTGTGGCATATGGCATTCAAAACTCTCTGGGCTTAGCCAGTATATTATGATTTAGCCTGGTTGTTTATCAGCTCATTATGTGTTTTGTTTTGGCATTCAGTTGGTTTGAGCATTGTAGCCAATCATCTCCAGTGTATTAATTTTTGATTACAACATATATATATATATATGTCGTAATCTCCATAAGGGAGTTTATATGCATGGATTTTTGGTAAACCTATGTACATTTTTTTATTATATATTCTAAGATGAATTAAAGTTATTTGTGTCAACAAATTATGAAGAAATTTAAAATAATAATAAAACTATAAAAAAAATCTTTAAAATATTTTATAATTGTTATTTGCAAAATAAAATTAACTATTATAAAATAATGTTGCTATGGAAACCAGTCATTAAATGACTGAAAGATAAAACCACTTGGTTCATCTGCTTTTCCAAGAAAAAAGTGGGAATCATTACTTTTTGGTTGTCAAGAAAATTGTAATGATTGTTTAAGAATCATCCAAATCAAAAGAACAAAGTAATGAATAATTTTGAAGAATAGAATAAATATAGTATATGTAGAAGAAAAACATTAAAACTAAGTGCATACTGATCTTAAGTTTTTGAAAATTACAATATTCAGAGATCAAGTTGGTGAACCACCCACTGAGCATCTAAATAGCTTGCAATGGTAATTTGAATCTTAATAAATCAGATTGTAAGCAATCTTTGCATGTAGTCTCAAGCAGATTTGCAAGCCTGGTGGGACCAATTGTTTCATCACCCTGTGACATTTTATAATTATAGAGATACTGGTGAATAACTTCTGGACAATGCCAAATGGCTATTAAATATCAGATAATGCAGAAAGCTTCGTGCAGGGGGTGCAAAAGCTATTCTGTTTTTAGAAGGCAAATAGTCAAGTTAAGAATCTTGGTTGTCTGCAGTTTGACGGAGTCAGATTAAATGAGTAATTCGACATGTCTTTTAGAATTGAACAAATGATTCTGAGCACTGATAGGAAGACAATTGAACAGATTGCAGATATTCTCAATACAATTGATATGAGCCACCATAACGAATCGAATAAACATTGGGAAGTGTCAGAACCCTACACATATTAATGCATTGGAAATACAGACAGGGATATCAGACTATGGAGAAAAGGTGGAAAAACAAATGGAGCATGGGAAAGATCAGAATAATAAAATGCTCACCAAGTTAATCCAGTCCAAGAAAATCAAGTACTCCTGATATATCACCAAATGGATATCCAAGTACAGGTATAGGTTTGGAAAAAGATGAATTCAGGAAACAAAAAGAACAAGATCACTTCCAGCCTCAGAAAATGGGCAAGGATTATGAATACAGTAGAGTCTATATATCACTGAGAATAAGATCACCATCTCCATTTGAAAACTTCCTGAACAGATCAAATATGACAAAGTATGAATAAAGATGGCATACTCAGAAATGACCTTGGATCAGTTTTCAGTAAAATAATAGTATAAAATACTGGATTAGTTCTAAAAAAAAAAAAGAATCACTGAATGTGACTTCCAAATGTGTCTTCCCAAAATAGATAAAATTCTAGCTTATTATAAGAGAGCATATTTGAGTTTAAGTTATAGATTAATATAACACATTGAATAATTTCATTAAAATAAAATAGGAATAAGATTATGGAAAATGGATAAAGATTTTGACTATTTTGGTTTGTCTAGTTTTGCTTTCAGTACTGATGATGGGAGATTATATCATAAGCTTGATGGTGTAATGTGTTGATGTAATTTCCTGGAGTAACCTCTTTTCAAGTTAGTGCTTGTTTATCCTAGGTAATTAACATAATCCTATCATGAACTTTAGCCTCCAAGTCCCAGAGAAAATGAGTAAAGCATATATTTTTAAGCTTCTCAAAATGAGCAAAGCTTTATATAAAAAGATTTTGTGTTAAATATTTTTTTTGTATTAAGTTTAAATTGAGATGGCCCTCCTGGTATTCATAATACATTGTACACTTATTAAGTGATTGGATTCTTTATTGGTCTCCATGCTGCAAACTCTTGGTGGTTGAATGTCAGTCCAATCTCTGCAAAACAATTAGGTACACAAATCAATTTTGTTTAGGAAGAAAAAGTTTTTTTAATGGTAGATAGGTTAGCAGTGGAGTAACCCTGAAATCATCTCAGTACCCAAGTGACTTCTTATATGACACTATTAAGAAATAAGGCAGCATTTACACTTTATAATATCCACATAGATCGACATGCATGGTGCTAATGTTAGAATTGAAGATTATGGAAATAGAAATGCAGACATTTTGTTTTCATTCTTTTGGAATGGGTTTTATAATGGCAGAATTGAGTTCTTAATCTAGATATTCTGCATTGTAATGGTTTTATTTTATTAAAAAAATATATAAGTATTTTAATATTAAAAAAATATTTTGAGTTATAATACTTAATATTTCAGTTATATTAATTTAGTAAAAGTGTGTTGAACTTAAAATTTATTCAAATGTTTTCTAAGCGTAAAGAAAGTTTTTTTAATAATACATTTACAAAATAATACAATTTTCTTCTTCCTCCCTTCTTTGTGCATAATAAAATGGAAAATGATTATTTATAATGGTCAGGCTAAGATGTATGTTATTGATTATGTATATAAATATAATGTATTAATTGTATGATTATATATTTGCATATTGTATCTCTGATGATGACTGCAGGACAGTCGAAACTGTAAGAATGAAGTTTTGGTGTAAAAAATAGTATTGTTAAGTGTATAAGAAAATTGGAAATGGTATCATATGTATATTTACAAAATCTTGAATAAGAATCAAACTTATACCTTTATATTCATGAATTTTAAAGTAAACATTCTAACCAAATTCGTTAGTGATTGAACGAGAATATCATTATAAATTATCGTTGCTTAAATTCTATAATAGATAAGAGAAAGGAATTTGTACTAATAGAATAATATGAATTCCATGTTAATCTTCTGGTTGAGGTGAATGGAAATGAAAAGGGATATCCATTGATAAAATGTTGATTATTTTAAGTAAAGAATTTTGTTCGATATTTTAAAAAAATATCTATGCTAATGAATAGGAATGTTTACTGATGAGAATATGTAAATAATTTTTTTATAGGAAAACCATAGATTGAATAGTTATAATTATAGAGGGGGTGGAGAGGATTTAGACCACATGGTAATAGCTTTTAAAGTTCGGCTTAACAATTAAGTTTTATTAGAATTTTTCTTGGGAGAAAAAAGACATGGAGATATTTTAAATATCATATTGAGAAATTCAATTTTTAATTTGTAATATTTGACTACAAGTAAATCAAATTCCTATGCAAGCTGACAAACAAAAAAGATTACAAAATAGTAATTTTGTGATCATTTCTTAAATTATACTAATTTTTTTGCATAATTATGGGAAATAATATGGTGGGCTAAATTTTAACATATGCCCACTTTAAGCCTGAAACCATGTGGAACTGTCAATGGTCAAAGCATTTGATGTGCCAAGTTTAAAGAAAATAATATACAAGCTGAAATTTAAAGTTACTTATCTGGTCAAATCTCTGCCATTTTTAAATAGTGAAAATTGTCATCTATTTATTAATTTTAGTAAATGTTTTATTCTTTTTGTCTCTATTGGAATTATTACAAAGAAAGACCTTTGTTCATCATGTGTGTTCAAGCTTGAATATAATAGGATAATTTTGTTTTAGAGAAGTTGCATTTTTTTAACAAATTGTTGTTTACCAGATGTGATCAGACCGTTATCTCAAGAATTACCAAATAAGGATTCTTTAAAACAGATTTATTTCAATGAATCTCTCGTTTAAATAGTACGATTATACTTTTATATCAGAAAAAAAAAGCTTCAATGGTCAAAATACTTTATAAAAAAAGCCTAATACACATAAGGAAAATATTTTTGTCATTTATTTTGTAATGTTAAATTATATTAAATAATATTTATGGATATCTTGATTGTGTAGAATACTTAGGGATTTATTTTGAAATATGAATTTTCTCTTCTACAGTAGTCTTTTTCATACCTGCACTTCTATATGTGATATATAGAGGGTTTGAACTCAGATTTTCACATGACCCTCAACTATCCATGCCATCTCATACCGCTGATACACTTGATCACACAAGTCAAAAAGATAAATAATCACGAATATACGCAATTCATGCTAAACCAGCACTGGTCAGTTGGTCCAGATTATCATCTCAGCACATATATACAATCAAAGCTCAGTTTATATTAAGATAGCCAATCTTTATACTTTAATGGACAGGCTTCAAACCACTCCATCCCACAACTCTTCAGCTATCCATTTCATTGAAAATCTGATGGAACGCTCAAAGCCCACCCAAGTGGGGATTGCCCTGTACATGAGGGGTCAGAGTGACTTGTGGACAACATGGGTAAAATAAGGTTGGCACTCGTGTGATTTGAAGCCTGTCCATTAAAGTATGAAGATTGGCTATCTTAATATAAGCTGAGCTTTGATTGAATATGTGTAATGATAATCTGGACCAACTAACGTGTGCTGATTTAGCATGAAATACGGATATTGATGATTTATCTTTTCAACATGTGTGTGATCAAGTGTATTTATCTTTTCAACATGTGTGTGATCAAGTGTATCAGCAGTATGAGATAGCATGGATGGTTGAAGGTCATGTGAAAGTTGATTTCAAACCCCCTATATATTAGGGATTTTTTTTATAAAGGTGAAATATTTGAGTATGGATGTTTTATTAACTTCATTAATTTTATTTTCTTTTTTAGTTCATTAATAAATAATGTTTATCTGTTCTGCACTATTTTGATCGTTCGTCTTACCTTGAGAGAAATAGGTTCTCCAGATGTGTCTTTAGTGGGTATGTAATTGAGTTGTTTGAATTGCTGCTCATTTATATCAGTCTTTCTTAAGAAAGTGATATCCCTATCCATAGATAACCTATATAATTGTTATTCCCTAATAGGTATTTAGATGAGTATTTATGAACTATTTAAAGCAAAATTTTGGTTTGCAAGTAAATTCCCACTACAATACACATTTATTATTGGCTTTATCAATTTTTATATCATAAAATATCTAACACACAGGCTGTATATATACCTGTACAAACAATGTAATATATAGGGTATTTTGAGCTCAGACTTTTACACGACCCTCAACTCTACACACTATCTCATACCACTGACACCTTTGACCACATATATGTCTAAAAGATAAATAATCACCAATGCAACATTTTGTGCTAAACCAGCACTCATCAGTTGGTCCAGATTATCATCTCTACACATATATACAATAAGTGGTCAGATATATATTAAGATAGCCAATCTTCATCCTTTAATGGATAAGCTTCAATCCACTCCACCCTACAACTCTTCAGCCAGCCATCCCGTTGAAAATCTGATGGAACGCTCAAAGCCCACACTGATGCCAACATTCTTGTCCATCTTGAAGAGTTGGAGTGGATTGAAGCCTGTCCATTAAAGTATGAAGATTGGCTATCTTAATATATCTGAGCACTTATTGTATATATTTGTAGAGATAATCTGGACCAACTGACGAGGGCTGGCTTAGCACGGAATATGTATATTGGTGATTATTTATCTTTTAGATATGTATGCGGCCAAGTGTATCAGTGGTATGAGATAGTGTAGAGAGTTGAAGGTCGTGCGAAAGTCTGAACTCCAAAGTATACCTTTTATATATATATATCATAAAATGTAATTTTCTAATCATGTGACTCAACTCATCGTTTTTTTAATGATAAAAATATTTTTAAGTGTTCCAAACTGTATGATTTCAAAATGCCTAGCCTCCTTCCCCTCTCCAATTAACCACTTCTAATTTAATACTTTTTAAAAAATGGGATTGTTTTTCTTTAGAAAAAAATAAAAAAAATTATAGTCAAATAACAACTAATCAACTAGATCTTACCCTACCCTGACAAAACCATGGTCAAGGGTTTGGGGAGGGGTTCCTGACAGATATTTTAAGTGCTGGCTCTGGCTAAGCATTTATCATAAAGCTCGTAGAGGAATTGGCAATCCTCATTGTTTATAACTTACAAGCTTAAGAGATAGTCATGTGATATATGACTCTTATTTTGAATAGTCAACTATGTCCTGTGACAATAATTTCCTTTCAAACACAAAACTTTCGTCAATAATCTTGGTCAATATTTATGACCCCAAGTCATGGGAAAAAGTCAAATTATCCTTAAATTAGTATTTCCTTTCACTACATGCACTCTCACACAAGATAGGGATGATTTCCATCCACTTTTAACACCTAGTGAAGATGTGCAATCATAAACATATGACCAAAGACATGTGGAAAAGATTAATGATCCCCAAGATGTACATTTCATGTCAATTCCTACCTTGCAAAAACTCTCCGTATAATAGTGCCATCTTGTGCTAACCAGAGTAATCAATGGATGCCAGAAGGCTTGTGCATAAAATTCCTAGTTTCTGGCTTGTGGCCTTCATCAGTGAGGAGCCTTGGTTCTACTATATGGAGAGTTTTTGCCCGTTTACTAACAGTTATGTGCTAGCATAAGATGGTGATCATGTGATGTTTAGTGGTTCCTACCTTGCACGAGTGGTATACTGAAAATTATACTACAGAAATATTATTCATTAAATAGATAATCCCTAGTCTAATGAATAATTAATATAAATTATCCTTAAGCAAATACTTTCAGGAAAAGGTTCTTCTATTCATTCTGTGATCTCTCCTTTTAAAAATGTGATATTGATCATGTAAAAACAGAAAATCTGAACCTAATGCTGTTCAACTTGATATATCTGATCTTTGATTGAGTTCTTATATCCAAACTCATTTAATTGTACAATATAAACATACACCTTTCCATACTATATATTAATATCTGACCAGATTAGAACTGTATGTTACAGTAAATGAAAAACAAAAAAGTTTATTGATCTTATTTAATTTCATTTGATTTGATTTATGGATTATGGAGGTGTTGAATTATAAATGTTAAATAGGTAACTATGGCAACTTAATATTCTAAAATATTATTTATTATTAATATTAGCATCAAATCATAAATTGGTTGTGGTCAATTTTAGGAAAAAAATATAAATAAATAAGTACTGGAAAATAATTAAGTGATTCATAAAATGAACTACTTGAATAAAATTATTATTATTATTAGTGTCCATTTTATTACGATATTCACAATAACAACTTAATTACAAAATTAAATATTTGATTTTTCATATGTTTATTTATTAGTTTAGTGCCATGTATATTAAAAATATATATTCATTAGAAGATATAGAGAATGTCACATGAATTCTTTGTTTTTGGTTGAAAAATGTAAAATGTTGAAACTGTAAAACTAAAACTTTTTTTTTACTGTATCCAATATTTTAAAATCATTTTTATTTATTAAATGGAAACAAAATGTCAGCAAAAAGAAATTATAAATAAAACTGAAATGCTTTAACTAGAGTTCTTATAACCTTTTTTATTGCTTAGAACTGACGCTTTTACATTCGTCTTTAAAAATTATCAATTTTATTTTAAAAGTGATTAATTTCTAAAAAATAAAATAAAATGGAAGAATAAATAATTAAACTGTCTGTCCGTTCAGTTTAGGGCAGATCGTTAATAAAATTCTAGGGGAAATAACACAATGTATTATAAAAAAAAGCAAGGAAAAAAACATCAAAATTTGTTGTAATACAAGTAACCTATAAAATATTCATTATTAAAAATTTGTGATTTCATCTATTTGTAACAAATACAAACCCCATGATGAATATATGGATGTCATATTTTTGATCAAGGAATTTTACAAGATAGATTAATTTAATTTCTATGTGATATCAAACAATTGAAATTTCACCCGACTTGGAAAAAATGCTAGCATTTATTACTCATTTGGACTGTAACTGAATTTTGTCAATGGAAGAACATTCCATCATATATCATTGAAAATAAAAGTAGATTACCAGTGACTTATAACATTGTCTCATCTAACTATTCTTTATAAAATAAATTGGACATGTATTTTAATGAAAAGCATTATTAACGCTTATCTCTTCTCTACTTCAAGAATTGTTTCTCTGCATTGAAATTAGAAACAAAGAAACCAGGAGCTACAATGGAAAAAGAAAATGAGACTTTTCACTTATGTAGTACAATGTCTGTGTATATTTTTCATTTAAAAAAATGTTTGTTTATATTTCTATTTTAAAATATAGGATCAAATAACATGTATATGTTGTTATATGATAAGCTATCTACCCAATAAAAGATTGGAGATTCTTTTTTTTTTAAGTTTAAACTCTTATCTGATGATATAGATTAATTCATGACTCAATGTTTTCAAATATTTTTTAATTTAAAATTTAATTTGGGATCTTTATATAGGAGGGTTATTTTCATGTTGGTTTAATTATTTAGAAATTATATTAAAGAATAAATAAAAATCAATTTTATTTGGTCACATTTTTTATCATTATATATTCTATTTAAAGTCTAGGGAAGAAATTCATAACCTCTCCTTCAGTTTATATATAGTATATTGCCGCTCAACACACTTTTCAGTTCCATATTATTCGTTATTAATTTTAGAGTAATCGACAATCAAATTAATTATATATTAAAGAGCAATAGTATTTTTTTAACTGGCTACAATTTTAGTCAATTGCATATATCGTTGTTTTTTATTACTATCATTATTAACTCTTATTATAAATTAATAAATTTAAAGTTAATTGAAACCTAATAAACCTGTCTAATTAATTTTTTTTAAGTCTGCAAGGTGATTTTCATAGTTAATCATAATCTAAAAATCAAACCAATATCATTAAGTGAAATAGAGTTTTATACATATCTATTTTATTAATAGAAGAGCAATACAGAAACTTCAGACCACTCAAAGAAGCATGGAGAGATGCATGTTAGGATTAACAAGAAGTGATCGAAAAGACAATATATGGGTAAAAGAACAAACAGGTGTTATTGATCTCATTGAAAAAAATGAAGACTGAAGTGGAGTTGGCTGGACATATTGCTAGAAGAGATAATAGATGGACAATTGAAATCTTAAACTGGATACCAAAAGACCCAGAAAGAGACCAGATGTAAGATGGATGGATGAAATAAAGTGTAGGGGTAATGTGGAGAAACTAAAGATCGGAGATGGCTTGAACTTGGAGACCTTCATTCTGCAGTGGTTGTTGAATGATTTTATTATATGATAATTATTTAAATCTAATTAGATGTAAATTTTATATTGTCATTATATTGAAATACTTGCTTGCTTTGTATGAGTTAATATCAGTTGTATAAATAATTTCATTGGTTCATGGCTAATTATTGACCTTATCTTGTTCAGATAAAAATCTTGATAAATTTTATTGCCATTAGTCAGAATGGTCTGTTATTTTTAAGCTTCTTTAAGATAGATCGTATATTTATTAACTATTAAATCTTAATGTTTATCTTTGACTTAAATAGAGCCAATAATTATTTATATAGTTCGTCATAAAATCCATTTTAATAATTTACAGGAAATTTAAAGATGCATCGGATTAGTTGATTATGATTGTTAAATATCCAATAAAAACCTACGTTACATTTGATATATGATTGGATATTGTAAATGCAAGGTTATCTAATAGATTCAGATATGTTCTTGTTAATCATTTCGTTTTAATATATAATTTAAGCAATAGTATATTGATGTAAAGTATAATGGAGATGTTATTATTTTTAACATCTTATACATGTAAAACTAATTGGTTTATTTTATTTAAACATTATAGATATTCTAAGTTTATAAAACATTCTCTAAATGTTATCATGACCTATTTATTTTAGGGAATATCACTGAATTTTATCACAAGTTTACATTACTATATGTAGTATTTGATTAGTAAAGTATATCAGAACTTAGTTATTTATTGACTTGAATTTGGTCTCATTCAATTATAAATTAAATGGCTATCTTAGGCATATATCGTTTAGGACAATGATATATATTTAAAATGATGATCTTGTTTGTTTTAAATGCTGTCTCAATAAATTAGGTTTTAATAAAGATTGTCATCAGTATTTTAATTTAGTGTAGTGGACAATCTAGCTATTTATTGGAAACATTGTTATTGCGTAAAGTAACTAACGACTGAGCTAGATAATTTCATACAGGTTATAAGTTACTATTTATTGTTACATGATTTGCTGTTATATTTAAGCCACAAGGATATTTTGTCATTATCTTTTATTTAGTGTCAATAATAAATGGTTGTGTAAAAACCTATAGGGCAATTTCTTGTTTCATTACACATGCTGATCAAACCAGTGGAGAGATAATGGAGTAAAAGAACAATTATCCCGTTACAAAATGGCACAACATTAGGGCTGTTACAAAATGCTGCATTTCGCAGAACATTATTAAATCAGGAAGATTCTTCCATGGCTCACATACTATATTGTTACAATATTAATATTCTGCTTATTCAGATCAAACATAATTAGGAATTTAATTCCTTTTTCTTCAAACCATTAAATACCTCTCTTGCATGGTTTACCTGAACATTCTCCTTCCTTCATTTTTTTTTGCCTAAACTATTTTCCATTAACATTATAGCTAGAACTATTTGTTCCAGTTTAGAGTGAAGAATTATATCTGATTAAATCTTTTATTTTAAGACATCCTGTCAAACTTTTTGGTATCATCTTGCTTCCAATTTATAAGGTATTAACAATAAAAAGAACTTACTTTTATTGAAAAAGCAATTCACTGTATAAAACGAATCTCTCCATTCATGTTAAGATATAACTTGTCAATATAATTTTCCCTAAAATTATTTGCTATACCCCTGTAATTAGGTACACAAATTCTTTTATTTTAAAAAATAATTCTCTCTGCCAACGATTTTTTTGAGACATATCTATAAGTGTTGTGATCATTCTAGTAGTCTGATTCTGAATAGCATGTTTAACAGTAATTATTTCTCAAATTCATTTATTGCTTATGCATTCCATTGTTATCTTTTTTTCCATAACCATCAATCTCCTTTCCAATTTTTTTTTTGAACTGCTAAACTTCCATAAAAATATTTTTGATTATTTTCATATATTAACCCTTTATTGACTTGATATATTGTTACCACAATATTCCAATCGTCATTGCTATAGCATTTTAATCCAATAGATGTTTTCTTATAGCTTCATCTATTTAATCTTCCATGATCATACCTAGAAACTTCACTCTTCATATTTTCAATTCACTGTTCTTTTAATATAACCTGCTATGTTTCTGCAGTGCAACAATTTTTTTAATTATTTTCAGATCCTATTTTCAAAATTCCTCTATGATGTAAAAATGCAAAAAATATAACTTTGTCCTGAGACCTATCCACATACTTAGCTCAACATAAATACATTTACAATTGAGCTAAAACTCAGACTGACGCAAAGCCCATCTTTTTCAACCATATCTCTAAATTCTGTCATAGTTATGGGTCTACATCGTATAATGTAGTCTACCAAAATGCAATGATGCCAAGCAGTCAAGTAGGCTTGACACATCCCTGGGGATAAACACACCATCAATCAAAAAGCATCCTGTTTTCCCTCTCCAAGAAATGGTTCACTCTAACCATTTAATTTACAATGCAAATTATTTCACTTGTTTACCTCATACTTAATATACCCTCCCACTTGTTAGATTCATTGCCATATTTACAACTGAATCCAATTCAAAGCATGTTCAGCACTTCATAATTGTCTGCACTAATAAAGCTTTGCTCTTAATATGTTGTATTCTTTCATTAATAATCGTCCTATAGCTCATATCATAAACATCACATGATCACTATTTCTTATGCTTGCTTATAACTGTTATTAAAACAGGCAAAACTCTCTATATGTAATGCTACTCAGTGCAAGCCAAAGTTATCAATGGATGTTAGGAATCTTGTGCATAAAATCCCCATCTAGTGCCTATTCACCCCCCAGACTAGTTTCTGGCTTGTGGCCTTCGTCAGTGAAGAGCCTTGGATCTGAGAGCACTGCACCTAGATTTTAGGATCTAATGCAACTCTCCAGCAGCCACCTTTTATCTCTATTTAACTACATAACTATGAATCTTAAATTGAAAACACTAATATTTTCAATCCAAGCTCATTAGCTTTATAGTCATATAGGTCTGATCTCAGTTCAGTACCTATACATTTTGATGTTTTTGGTTCCTTAATAACCATAGCCACCACTATCCTATTAGGCAGGATTGGTTTTAAGCCAATAAATATCACATGATCACCATTTCTTATGCTTGCTTATAACTGTTATTAAAAGACAAAACTCTTTATATGTATCTAGCTTGCACTGAGTGGCAATACCTAGAGAGAGTTTTGCCTGTTTTAATTTTAGCTCATAACATCATGGTAATTGAGCCACAAAAAAGAGCGTTAGAACAGTATATATCAAAACTAATATTACGCAGATAAATTTGCCATTTTATTTCCTTCATAGTTTAAGGCTTGTTCTAGCTTCAATTTAGACGATGTAATAAAAAACTTCCCTGTTTAAATCCCTTGCCTTTATATCATCCAAAATTATATTTCCTATTTTTACTTTTGCATGTATAAATCTATCTATTATATATGTAAATGTGAAAGTTCATTTGTTTGCTACTTAATAACTCAACAAGTATTACACCATTCTTGATTAATCTTACATGATTTTCTTTTTTTCATTATGCAGGCTATGGATTTTTGCTTTGTTACTTAATTGCTTGAAAACATTTACAATTTAACTATTAATGGCAGCAATGCTGTGAATACAGAATTTGAAAGATTGTACTAGGGACTTTTCCATCATCTAAAAGTAATATTTTGCTAACAGTTTTTCAATGGAAAAAAAAATGTGTGTATTAAGAATAATAAGTTTGTGATCACACATAAAGTTTAGCTTGAAAAAGTTTTGGAATATTTGTTTTGCCAAATATTTTTAATAGGATTATTTAAAATATTGCAATATTGTTAAACTTTAAATGATTAAAAATAATAATAATGTTCTCACTTAATAAAAGATGCTAATTTATTATGCACACTATTATTATTTTTAAAAGTAAATTATTTATAAAAAATGTGTCTGAGGGGTTGATCAAGGATTAGTATCTATAGAATTCAAGTACAGTATTTCAATAAGCATTAAATGATTTGCAAGAAATTTGCAGTTAACAACCAGAATAAATACTAGAGCTCTAAAACAAACAATTTAGGAATATTTTAACTTCAAACTTATTTAAAATAAAATTAAAGGCTATATTAGAGATATAAATTCTTAACCACTTTAATAACAATTAATTCCAATGGCATCCCAGTCTTTTGCAAGAAATACTATGAAATATCTTTTTAATGTCTATATATAAAAGATACACCTCTTGATATTTTGCAATCTTTTATTCTATTACACATTGGACATACAGATTACGTGGTTTATTGGGGATTTTCTGCTCACAAACCTTCTTGTTCCCCTTCTTTCAAACACCTATTTTCAGTCAATAATAAAATTAAACCAAAAATTTCATAAGAAGCTTTTGAAGGAAATGATTTTATAATATACCAAAATATGCTATATATTCTTTAAAACAGTAGGCAAAAACTAGACAAATTGTTAATTAAATTAGAAACTGGATATATAAATAATATAATGTACCAGATAATTGGAACATTGCCTAAAGTTATTGCTTTAAAAAACGGGGACAAAAAATATAGACCTATCAATTTTGTTATTTTATAGACCTTTATTAAGATCATTTCAATTTTTTTTATAGAAAACTAAGAGTAAACTGAATTTAAAACTGATTGATAACATAGAACGTCATATTCAAGTAAATTTTAGAAAGAACCAATGATTAAATATTTGCCAATTTGCATCGAAACTGTATATTATGATAAGGCATTTGATTGCATAAACATTTCTAGTGATTATAGCTTTAGGATACCTAGATATAGACAAAAGATATCAGGAAATTATAAAAAATAATTATCAAATTATAACAAATCTTAAATAGAAAATTTGAAATAAACCATCACTTTAATTAAAGCAGAGGATGAATAAAGCTCTGATGAAGACTGCTGGACAGTCGAAACTGTAAGGAAAATAAAAGTTTTTTAAGAAAATTTGTTTGCATTGAAGTGCATATAAAAAAAGTATTATAAGCAAATCTTAGATTATATAGTGATGCTAAAATAATAACATTGAGAAGCTTGTATCACAATATTAGTTTATATCTCCACAACTTTTAATTTTTTAAGTGTCATAGCATCGGCCGAGACGCGAACCCGCAACCCGGGCAACTGCCTGCAAGTGCAAGGCAGTCGCACTGACCTCTCGACCACCAATGCAAGACTATCTCCACAACTTTTTACCACAGTTTTATGATAAATATTCTCTAAATTAAAAATAAATGGAGATTTAGTAAGTCAGATGATGTGGTTGTTTTCTCAAATAATGTTGAACTTTACAAAAATATTATAAAAACTATGAAATAAAAGTAAAAAAAAGCAGAAAAAAATACTACTAATAAAATTAATAACTAAAATAAATATCTTGATCAGATTATCAATACCAATGGAAATATCTTGAATAAAAATCATCGAATTCAACTTGGATGGAATTTTTTTGGTAGAAATATGTCTACGATTATATATATCATTTAAATGAATTGTTAAATATTTTCTTAGAAAAATTCAAATTTTACTTCTATCTTTCCAAATACATTGTAAAAAAAGAAAATCTGTACATTATGAATTCTTTCTTTAAGAAAAATGCTAAATGGAAATGGATGCATCCAAATCGAAGTACAGCAGTATTGGATTACATTTTGATTACCAGAAAATATGTATTTCAAGATTGTAATATTCTTAATACATTCAACACAGGAAAGGATCATCAATTAATATGTAAGATATGCATAAATGCAAAACTAAACAGACAAAAATTATTACAAAAAACATTATTTACAATTGATATTCCTAATTATAAAAAACATTCCAATGAATTTGAAATTAAAACTTGCAAATCATTTTAAAGATTTAATAGATTATGAAGATGGTTAAGATGTGAATGAAATCAATAGGAAGATAACTGATACATGACTGAAAACTTCCACAACATAGCTGGTACAAGAAAACAGCAACTTACCAGAAAATTTTCTTCCGAGACAATGTGCGAAGAAGAAAAGGAATATGAAAATATATAAAAATTATTCATTAAAAAGAAATGAATATCCATAGTTTTGTAAAATGGTACAAAATAAAATAAAAACAATATAAGAAAATATACGTGTGAATAAGCAAGGAAGGCTATTAAAAAAGAATAAAAGCCTCAATAGTGTAAAACATCATCTTGGAATTGGTAGAAAATTTATTTCTGCAATAAGAAAACATGAAATTACAAAAAGACGACATCATGAAATGTGTAGAAAAGTTATATGAAGAATTATATAGTAATAAAGACCAAGAAAACTAAATATCCCCTACAATTGCTACATCTTTCAAATTGCCCAGTACTGTATTTTAAATGAAGAAATGAGATATGTAATTAAATTTATGGAAAACTCTGGTAATGATGTAATTATAATCAATATCTTAAAAATCTCTGGGGGAAAAATAATAATTATTGGTAAATTTACATACCAAATGTCTAAATAATAAAGATGAACCAGGTAATTGGAAGAATGTGGTAGTAATATTTAAAGAAGATAACAAAATAGATATTAGAAATTTCAGATTTATCAGTCTTTCATCTGTTCTATACAACATTTTTATCAAGATAATTACAACTCGTATACTGCAAATTTTGGATTCTAACCAACCAAAAGAACATGCAGGATTTAACGTGATTTTAGCACAGTGGATTACATCCAAGTTTTGAAAGAAGTTATAGAAAGGTCCAATGAATATGAATTGTCATTACATTTTGGATTTGTGGCTTACGAAAAGGTATTTGATTCTATACACATTTATAGCGATTAAAGCATTAGATCAAGATATAGACTCATTCTGAAGAATATTTATTAAAATGCAACCGCTATGATTAAATTACCTAGTGATACTAAGAAGATTAACATTGAGAAGTGTATAAAAAAATGACTCCATATTTCCAAAGCTTTTTAAAACCATTTTACAAAAAGTATTTTGTCAATTAAGGAATTAAAAATAAATGAAGATTACTTAACCCATTTAGATTTCGCATTTGATGTAACTGTTTCTGCAAATAATGCTTCAGAGTTTCGGAAAATGTTGCAAGAGTTAGCGATAAAAATAAAAAGTAAATGCTACGAAGACTAATGTATTGTTAAAAAAATTTTTTCAAAAAAAGAATGTAAAAATTGACAATGATGAGTTAGAAGGTAACAATTACAATTACTTTGGCCAAATTATTAATACAGATGGAAATATAATGAATGAGATTAATCCTAGAACTAAACATGGACAGAGGGTGCTTGTTAGAAATAACTTAATATTAAAAGGAAATTTGTATTTGAAGAAAAAATAAAAGATTTTTAATAAATGAGTTTTACCAATTCTTATTTTTGAATCAAACTTGGACATTTAACGAAGAGAAATGCGGAGACCACTCAATGAACTATGGAGAGATGTAATGTTAGGAATAGCGATCAAAAACGAAATACATGGATGAAAGAACAAACAAGCATTAATAAAATTAAGACTAAAATGGAGCTTGGCTAGTCATATAGCAAGAAAAGATGATAAATAGATGAAAAATGGAATCTTAAACTGGATTTCCAGAAAGTGTAAGAGACAAAGACTATATGTGAAATGGATGAATGAAATAAAACGTGTGCTTGTGAAATGTGGCGGCTAAAAGTTGGAGAAACTGGATTAAACTTGAAGAGAGTTTCATCCTGAAGTGGGTCAATAATGTTTGAAAATGATGAAGATATTTAATTGCTGGTTAGAATACTCAGATTCGTAGAGAAGTAGACAGATTCAAGTACTATTTTTCTTTTCTGATCATCTAGTATAGTTGATCGGATTAGTAACAGTGGTAGTTTCGTATATGATGTTCTAATCTACTAAGCACTATTCTGTCAAAAGCAATGATCAGTAGAAATTTATGTTCTTAAAAAAATCTTCCTAATTTGTGTGTTTCTTTTAAGGGAAAGATTACTGTGTCATTTCTAAACATTATCAATTATAACATCGCATTGGACTATGTAGTTATTTGTCATTACCATGGAAGCAACTTCTTTAACTTTTTTTATTTGTACTTTTCTTCTCTGGCCAATATTCTTGTGCTTTTCTATTTACAATATGTGATATAAACATTCACAATCTACATATCAGATGGCATTATATTAGAGATATGTAAAGTTTCCCAATCTACCCATCAGATGGCACTATAGATGAAAAACCAATGAAAGAAACTATTCCATAACAAATAAAATGGATATATTTATTATAAAAAGCATTCTTTAAAAAATTGATAGAAATAAATGTGTTAAATTAATACAATAAAAATATAATTTACCATTGAAAATTAAATACAGATATGAGGCTAAATCCAAACCCATTTCATATTTTGCTGTGAAATTAACTGACAGCAATTAATACAGGACATAAAAACCTAAGCAAACAGAATATAAAAAAAAATCAATTGTAAAGTAATCAATCACAATATATGTGTTAAATAAAATGGATTAAATGTATGTAAGCAATTCACCACACACAAAAAAGGAATCTACATTAAATTAAATGACAGTAATAGGTTTTAAATATGTAATTTCAAAAATAATACACAAAAAAACTTGTTTATTCATTAAAAAAATCCAGTTCCTTCCCTTTGGATTTAGTAATAAAATATTTGTCAGTTTAATAAATTATTTGTCACATTTATTACAATCATTCCAGTTAGTACGAATTTTTTTAAATAATTATTTTGCAATTTTGGGAGGAGACAAATAAATATGCATATTTTATTCCCTAATGATTAATATTATCATTACTTTTTATAGTGCCATCCAATAGGTAGAATATGAAACTTTAGATCATATATCACGACAGCACTAATAGAATGGCGTACCACTTTAGACATCAATTGCCAACACGTTTCATAAATATTATATATCTCTACAATCTTTCTAAACAAAATAATATATATATTTAAAGTAGCTTATGCGTGTTCCAATGAACTTCAATTGAAAAAACGAAGAATGTTAGACAGAAAGGAAAAATTTAAAGAAACTATTTACAGACAATGGCAAATAAGTCCATAAGTCAATTCAGTATAACAGTTCTTGTTTGGAAAATAGTCATTACTCTTTAAAAAAAAAAGAGAGAAATTAGAACCTTCATAAATAAGTACAGTAAACTTCCACTAATCATTGTATTTAGCAGGACAACCTAGTGGATTAGAGCGCCATCTTAAATGAAATATTCTTGAATATAAAGATTACCAGTTCACATTTGATGCTAGCACTGTGACTGTCAGACTAGAAACTTCTGGGAAAAGGAAAACAAATACAATTCAAAATCTCGTATTCTATACTAGCAGTTAAATGTATTTGGAAAGGTATGGACAATGTTCAAATTTTTCAAAAACCATTTAACAATTCAACTGGATGATGAAAATAACCCAACACATAAATCAATCACCATAATCTTTGAAGCAAATATCCTTAAGTTCTTGAAATAGATTTTAACAAATGTATTTTACCATATGGTCAAATCAAACAGTTGAAATCTTAACTTCAATTCCAAGAGATTGTAACAGATTTAGGCAAAAAAAAAACTAAACAAAGAAAACATTTAAGATGAAAGGATAAGGAAATTGTCTACAATGATGCAGAAAAAAAAAAAAAAAGCCGCAGATCAAAAAAATTGGAATGAAAGCAATGATTTGAAAAGGTTTTTTAAATGCTTTTTGCCCGTATATGATCTGAGACCTAACCACTTAATAGAAAAGAAATAAAGAGATAAAGTATCAAAGAGAAATTAAAATTACTACATGAATGGATACAAGAAGGTAACATTAATAAAATAATCATTAAAAGAATTAAGCCGCTGAAAGGTAAGTAGTCTGGATATGATGAAAAGAAAAAATGATAATAGATGAAACAACTGAAATATTAAACTGAATCTCAATAGATTGTAAAAAGTCTAGAAAGAGACACATGTGGGATGAATGAAATGAATAAAAGTTTTCTGAAATGGCATTTCATAAGAACAATTAACGATAAGAAGTAACTAGACTAAACATTCTATAGGGAAGTAATTGAAAAACGTGATGATATATGTAATGTTCTCTGCATTAGTTCATTTCTCATCTTCCATATGCATAACAAACTCAAAAAATATATTAATACCCAACTAAAATAAAATATTTTAATTATTCAAGGTAAAAACAGTAACAAACTCCCCATACAGTAGATCATGTGATGTTATAGTGGAATTATACAAGGTAAAGGTATCCATGCTTCCAATACCTATAGAAGTATGGTACCTTTTCCTTCATCTCATATTAATGATAATCACATATTACAATATCTGTCACTGTCAGAGCATTAATACTCACCTGATAAGCCCAGATTAATCCAGGACAATTTTTCATCTAGTTATAATAGCTACACTCACTAATCAATCACTATTAGACGACTAGTTTGGTTGTGGGGAAATCTTGCTTCAAACAAAACGGCCTAATCCTAAATGAGACATCATTTCGCTCAATGAAGAGAATATGTAAGCAAGTATACTATTATATATATATTTGGAAAATCTAAATCAAAACTGGCTAACTTTTAATTACTTTCATTTTTATGAGATATTATTTTATATAGCGCTATGTTTTTATAAACTGTAATAATAATATTCAGCGATTAAGCCAATGCACATGCGCTTTGAAGATTTTCAATTATATACATGAATACTCTCACTTTCCAAACACAGATAAAGTCTTTTTGAAAAGATAGGATGAATCCATCTATCTTTTCGACCCAAACGTTTATGTATGGGAAAATCTTAAGTGTTTGGAAATGAGAGCATGAAGATATTAAGCAATCACTTTAAATTACATTTACTATGCCTGAATGAATGATGCTTGAGAAATCTTTACAATACATCATTCTTAGTTGAAATTAAACATATGTAATGAGATATTATTTTATATAGCGCTGTTTTTTATAACCTGTAATAGTAATATTCAGAGATATTATTTATATAGCACTATGTTTTTATAAACTGTAATAGTAATATTCATTTATATAATTTAAAATCTTCAAAGCACATTAGTTTAATCACTGAATATTACTATTACAGTTTATAAAAACATAGCGCTATATAAAAAAATATCTCATTATATATGTTTAATTTCAACTAAGAATGACATATAAATTGTAAAGATTTCTTAAGCGTCATTCATTCAGACATAGTAAATAAAATTTAAAATGATTGCTTAATATCTTCACGTTCTCATTTCCAAATGCTTAAGATTTGTCCATACATAAACGTTTGGTCGAAAAGATAGATGGATTCATCCTATCTTTTCAAAAAGACTTTATCTTGTGTTTGGAAAGTGAGAGTATTCATTTATATAATTTAAATCTTCAAAGCGCATGTGCATTAGCTTAATCGCTGAATATTACTATTACTTTCACTTTTGTTTTGGGAGTGTAAAGGGAAGTGATTTACTGAGTAAAAACATCACATGACTCTCAGCTTGCACTGAAAACAAGAAACTGTGGAAGACAATTTGTATTGAAACCTATTATGTAATCAGTTTTCATATTGTGGAGTTATTAAGAATTTTTGCATTATCTATTATACAAGCATGGTATTTTGTGCCAGAAAGCTGATTAGTATAGCTATATATAAGATATTACAATGAAATAATGATCTTTGACATCATTAGACAGTTTTTCCATTGTTTAATATCCCTCTAACATTTTTCACATTTCCCGTACACTTTAAAAAAACTTCAGAAAGCACATTGTGGGACAAAGGACTCTTTAACAACCATCCACTGAGACACTGTGAACAAAAAAAATCTCACTCACTAGGTTAATAATAGTTTCTTACCTTGCTTTACTTCCCAGCTAAAAATAGCTAGGCACATACTAGATAACCAATAACTGCATGGTTAGTTGATTTGGTTAACAACTAACTACCTGACAAGAAATCTCAAATTTATATAGAAATCCTAAACTGCCAGAAAAACGTCTTTGGATTTGAATGGGAGTCACAAAGCCTTTTCTAATATTAATTTATTATGCAATATTTCCAAATTTATGATCTACAAAGACAACAAACTTTACAGCACACACACACACACACATGCAAGTGATACTCAAGATCATAGAAGGCAATACATTTTTAAATTTCTATTAAAAAATTTATTTTTATTTCAATGTTTATACCCAAATTTAAAACAAATTTATTAAATGAACATTACCCAATCACCTGAAAGAAAAGATGTGTTTAACATACAAACATTTTACAAATTTCTTTGTAAAAAACATTATTGCGATTGGTACTCAAACCAAACAATCAAATTTAACATTACTTGAATTAATTACGTTTTCAGTGTTGCTCATGTTAAATGATTAAAGATTCATTCCGTTTTTAATTAACTGCAACAGTATCCTGATTAAAATGTAAATTGATTTGCAAAAGACATAACCGAGCCGATACAAAACAAAAAATTTGAATGAATACCAATAAATTATGGTACACGATTATTTTTTAACTTTTACAATTAAAAACGCCTTAAATTTTTATAAAACACAACTTCTTCTGCTCAGTAAAATGAACATTAATCGTAAGCAATAATTCAAGTGTTTAACGAACTTTACATATTGTATTTATTTTTAAAAACATACACATTTAATTTCCATATGTATGTACCATATACATTCATACATTTTCGTTGTCTAATAAATTTAGATATGGATGTATTAAACAAATTTTGAGAGTTTAATCATTAAAAAAATAAATAAATAGAAAAATTAGATTTAAGTAACATTATCTGACATCTACGTCCTCTACCATTTTGTATATATATTTCTTAAAACATACACCATGTCTAACTTTTATATATACCTATTCAATACTTATAATTTACATTACTAATGTATCTACACACATTTGTGCGCAAGAGTTCAAACAAATTTTGACATATTATAAAAAATTATAAAATTAGATACGAGTTAATATTATTTGCCAGCTGAAATATTTTGTTTTTCTTGATTTTTAATTTCTGGAGTTTCTTAACAGGACTTGAGACCCGGAATCTTTCTGCAAAGAGAATAATAAATAAATAAAAAAGTGAGAAAATAAAAGGGGAATTAATTTCTTTTCTTAAAAATAGTAACATTTTTTCTTTAATTTGTAATTTTTTTTAATTAAAGCAGAGAAGATTAGAGCTCTGATGAAGACTGCTGGACAGTCGAAACTGTAAGGAAAATGAAGTTTTTAAGAAAATTTGTTTGCATTGAAGTGTATATGAAAGAAGTGTTATAAGCAATACATATATATGATTAATTTGTAATTATATTGAAGCAATGGATATGAAG